>PYAF01003201.1:1612852-1635962 GCA_007407185.1 Glycine tomentella
TCATTTTTACCGAGTTAATTATGGGTATGAAGATGAATTTGTTAGGAATGAACATCTTATGGGTATGAATTCGTAATGAATTTGTTAGGAATGAAACATCCTTTTTTCTTTTCTTTTTTTTTTTTTTTTTTTTTTTTTTTTTTTTTTTTTTTTTTTTTTTTTTTTTTTTTTTTTTTTTTTTTTTTTTTTTTTTTTTTTTTTTTTTTTTTTTTTTTTTTTTTTTTTTTTTTTTTTTTTTTTTTTGGGGGGGGGGGGGGTGGCTTTTTCACGTTATGAGGCCTTTGTTATCTTATTTTGATTAAAATGTATTTTTGGTCTTAAGTTAATAAATTTTATTTTTGTTCTGCAAGTTTATTTTTTTAATTTTAGTTTCTATAAATATTTATTTTTTCAATTTTGATTTTTTAAGATATTTTGTTCATTTATTAGTTTTTGTAAGTTTATTTTTTTTTAATTTTGATTTCTGTAAACACAAACTTATGAGAACTATAAATAAAAAAATTAGAATCTTAAAAAAAAATTTACAAAAATTAAAAATGAACAAATTTTTGTATAGAAACTAAAAATTGAAAAAACAAATTTTTACAAAGACTAAAATTAGAAAAATGAACTTATAGAAATAAAAATAAAAAAAGTTAACTTACAACTATAAAAAACATATTTAAGTTTTCTATTTTTGTTTTTTTTTTCCTTTTCTTGTTAACCACTTAAATGAATTTCAAAATTGTTTTGACCCGTTGTTAATTTAGCATGGGTACATGCAATATTGACCTTTTATAATTTGTTAAGTATTTACATGCAATATTGGTCATTGATTTTTTTCATTAGTGATTGAGAGTAATCGTTACTTAATCTTTTAATGTAAGTAACCACTTTTAAAAACTCCAGTCCATAAACTAAATGACGTCCATGATGTTCATCATAGACCCACGATCTATATGTAATATTCCTGGAAAAGTAAAGCCTTTACCCAATATTTACTTAATCCGAAGGGAAATTTTGATTATGGAAAGTAACATCGGACTAAAGTTCATTTTACCTAATTAGATCATACGTTTTAGAAATAAGAACACTCATTAATATACTAATCCTCAACGGAAGATGAAGTCATGAACAACTCGATTCTTATTGTCCGTGAAAATGACTACGCAAACTGTCTCCAAGAATGTGTAGGTTGATGTCATGGATATCTTGTTTTTAAGAAGTCATCATCTCATAACCCATAAGCAACAAAATCAGCCGACTCACGCATAGATATTTTATGAACATTGTTTTATAGGAATATAATATATATATATATATATATATATATATATATATATATTCATATATGCGCCTTTTCCCTGTTAAAGTTAGAATGTGAAAATAATAAAATATGTATATTTCTTGCTTTATTGTTAAAAAAAAGAAGTGCTGTAAAAATTTAGGTGAATGCATATATAATATTAATCAATATTAACTGGACCAATAGTCAAATCGATAAAGACATTGATTAAAGGTTAATGATTAAATCAGTTTAAATCAGTTTTAATAAAATATTTTAATATTTTAATATAATATCCTAATAAATTAAACAAAAAAAACATAATATACATAAATTAATAATAAAATAAAAATAAATTTTAGTTAAAAATATCATAAGTTATAATATTTATTTTAAAATTAAAATGATGTCATTATGAAAGTTTTTTAAAGTTATTTTAAATGAAATTGATTAAATTGATTAACCCATCAAATTTATCGATTTTTATAGATTTTCAATTGATTCAACGGCCAGTTTAAGAATAAATTAATTTTTAGAAAACATCAGATCAATCAAGTAACCGATTTCTAGTCAAATCGTCTTTTTGGTCTGATTTTGAAAATAATGATATTAATAGATGTTTTTATATACAATAAAAAATAATGTTAGTTTCGATATTTTTAAAAGAAAAATTGCATACGTCAATGAACTTAATCTACTGCATGTGACTATTAATGTGCCAATTAGGAATTGCGCTGACGAGGACAGCAATTTAACGAGTGCCACTATCAATCAATAAATGCCTAATGTTCTGCAACAACTGCATGCAAGCACTGGACATAACTAAGCATTAACTTTTCTGATATTTAAAAGTTTGAGGCATAAGCAAACGTAAAGGCTAAGAGAAGAAGAAACTAAATTTAAAATAAAAGTATACGTCATATTTTCTTTATAGTGATTAGTATAATAATATTATTGTGTACTTTAAAATATCATTGCATATTAGTATATAATATTAATTGATTATCAATATCCTGAACTATACTCTTACAGTGTTAAAAAAGAACAATATAAATAATATAATGATTAAAAATTAAAATAAGAGACAATTATGTATTTACATGATCAAATAATTTTACATTATCATCTAATTATAAACTATCATACATAATAAATTTATTAATTTTTATGATAATTAACAAAAAATAATGTCAATAATAATTTATAATTAATTACTGATATAAAAATTACTTTATATGGTTAACACAACCTTTAAGCTCTTAAAATAAATAGTTTAATATAACATAAAAAAGAAAAAAATAATTTTAATAAATATTTTAAGAATAAAAAATAAAATACACAAATCTAGAAAATAGTATCTCAAAAAATATTTTTTGAAGTAGTATCTTAAAAAATATGTTTACCAAACACCAATAACATGATGAAACAACCTGATTAACTGTAAACTTTGTGTGTTTCATGATTGAAGTACTTGATTAAATTGGGTGGCTTGGAAGTTTCTTCCCTTGTTTTACAATTGGATGCAATGGTAGTCTTAAAAATGTGAGTGATTTTAGTGGATTTTATTTGGAGTATATAGCCTCTCTGGTATTGAAAATTTTCAATATGAGAGATACCCACAAACATATTAAATGGTTACAAAATTTCATAAGGCATATCCTCTTTGCACTGGTGGAGCCATTCCGAAGCCAACAATGACCATGACATAGGTTAAAATTATTAATACATTTATAAATTTTTTTATTATATAATTATTTTATTGATACACTTAAAAAATTGATAATTGGCATGAACTAATATTAGTTGGACTAATAGTAGTTGCTGGCTCGCCACTGCCTCTTTGTGTGCATTTCTCTCCTATTACTAGAGAGTGGATCCACAAACTTCTATTTGGGGTACTTTTTGCTGAGTGGTAAACCGTACTGTATGAATTGGGGATAGGAAAATGTTTGATAGATATTGAATGTGGTATCCAACACATAGAGAAAGAGAAAAAATATAATTATAATAAAATTTATGATATGATAGAAAAAATAAAATAAAAGATGTTGATGGATGGTATTTAAAATAAAGATTGCTTTGTATATCATCAATTCATCATCTTTGTAACTGGTGATTGATGGGGAATGAGGAGTTTACGGGCTGCATTTCGGGTTGAGCTCCAACAATTTAAGACTTTGGCAATTACTTTATGCATCTCACGTTTACTTTGTGCACTCCCAAAGATTGTAAAGTTTCCATCTTACCTTTCTTCCCTTGCTTTCTCTCTTCTCTCTTCATCTTTCTCTTGATCGCATCGCACCTTCTCGTGGTGGCTATGAGTCTGAGACTAAGGCCGACATAATGTGGAAGCTTAGCGAAAGTACGACAAGGGCGACAAAAGAGAAAGCAACAAATAAATATAATACGTTATTATTATTATTATTATATTTTAATAATTGAATCAATAAAAATTATATTCTATATAAAATTATGTAGAATAAAAATGAAAAATAAAACATTGAGAAATTATATAGATTAATAAAACAAGATCAGTAATTAACAAGTCAATGATGAAAGTGAAACTGAGACCAATTCCCTTAAATCAAATCACGAATTTAAATATTATGAAATTAATCATGAGAAAAATTAGAGACACAATGTGAGGAGATTTACCTGAGTCAGTTGTGCTAAATCAATAAGTATGCTCTTATACAATAACAGTTAACGCCAGTAATTAACTAAGAGCAAAATAATAAAATGAAAAAGAAAAATAGTGAGAAATCATTTATCATTTACTATAAATATTTAAAAAGTGAATATAAGCAAAAAGGATCTCCGAAAACCCTCTAATTAATAAGTCTCAAGGAATGGCGAAGAAGAACAAGAAGCAGACAAGAGATGCCGAGGTGGAACCAGAACTCAACACCAACAATGGCGACAACGATGATTCTCACAATAAGAAGAAACTTAAGAAAAAGAGAATGAGGAAGAAAATACCCACAGTTAGCATAGCCGTGCCTGCTTCCATCATTGACAACGTTCCAACTCTCGAGCTCGCTACCCGGGTACTGTAGTAGGCTACTCTTCAATTAAAGACTCCCCCTTTTCTTTCCATTTTCTCATTCCCTTCTTCTTTTTTCCAATATTATTTTCCCTTTTCAGTTGGCTGGTCAAATCGCTCGTGCCGCAACCATTTTCCGAATCAACGAGGTTGCTAAAGCTTCTGTGTTCTCTACATTTTCACATCTTGCTTATTATTATTAATAATCTTTTAGTTCTTATTATTATTGGGATTTTTTTTGCTGATATAGTTTTAGTTGTCATTTGTATACATAGGTGGTTGTGTTTGACAATAAAAGTAACCCAGATAATGATTCCGTGCTGGATAATGCGGATGATGAAAGTGGTGCTGCTTTTCTGATGAGAATCCTGCAGTATCTTGAGACACCTCAGTATTTGAGGAAGGCTCTCTTTCCAATGCATAACAGTCTAAGATTTGTGGTTGGAACAATTCATTAACTGGATTCTTTCTTCCCTTGCATTTTCTGAAGCTTGTTAGTTTTGTTGACTGTTAGTGTTAGTCCATGCTTGACTTTAGTTGTTTGTATTGTACTTTGTCTTTGTTTGCAGGGCCTGTTGCCACCCCTTGATGCTCCACACCATTTGCGCAAACATGAATGGGGTCCATATCGAGAAGGTAGGCCTTTGCATTCTAGGATAATTTCTAACAGTTATATGGAGTAATCAGTAGATATGGAAGGATTTGAAATATATGGTTTGTGCAGGGATTGGTTGAGCTTCTTTAATTTGAGTGACACATAGCATTCAAGCTGGTTGTAATTTGTGATTGCAGATTACATATTAAACCTGTAGGATATTTCTATTTTCAACCAATCAACTATAGGACTACAAATGTTCTATGACAGTGAATGGTGGGCAATGAATCACTAACAAGCAAAAATAAGTGCAGTAGAGACAAGAATGCTGAGGTAAATGAGAATACTTACAAGGAAAAGATAAATTTAGGAATGAATTAATATGGGATAGGTGTAGTAGCATGCCTAATAAGGAGAGTATGAAAGGAGTTCATCTAAGGTGGTTTCTCATGTGAGAAGTAAGGCTCTGGTGAGAAAGGTCACTTAGAAAGGGTAGAAGAAAAATTTAGGAGAAACCATTAAAAAGGACCTTACTCTAACTGCAAATTTGGTCTTTGATGGAGGTCAATGGTGACAAATAATCCATTATTCTATCTCACTTGGTGGGATGATGCTTGGTTATTGGTGTTGTTGGCTCTCTCTAATGGGTATGTAGATGGTTGGTGATTTTTATTGTATTGGTGCCTTCTGAATACTTTAAAAGGACATTTTGTACTCTTTATTCGAAAATCTTTTTTGCTGTCCACTCACAAAAAAAAATGTTAAAGCTGAAGCATTTTTATCATTGGCATTGCTATTACATGTTTGTTATTTTGCTCCATTGTTACTATGGCCAGGTTTTGATATATTGCAATAACTTCATAGGTGTCACAGTAAAAGAAAGAGACTCAAACTCTGGGGCAACGCTAGTTGATGTTGGGTTAGTGAAGGTATGGGCATACATGTTGTGGATTACTTTGCCCAAAGCTTACCTTTTTTAAAATACTTTTGTTATTAGTTAGGGGAGGGGAGGGGAGGGAAAATTAGTCCCTTTGAATTCTCTTCTTTCTTATTTCCTTCATTTTTCTTATGACATCCTCCCTGAAGACGTATCCTTTTATCTGCATTTTGATTCTTGCTTAGCACGTAGTTTTTTGGATTTTTGGCATTTGACCACAAGTTCAACAATGATGTCTACAAATACCATCACGACATTTCCTTTTTCTCTTACTTTTTCCTTTCCTTATCTTTCATTTTAATTTGCAAGTTGTAATGTTTGTTGATTGTTAATTTTATTTTGTAGATTAAATCACTTTGGTCGGTTTCTGTTCTTTTAATATGGCTATTAAGTAGGCTTCAGTTTATTTGTGTATGATCTGATTCAGTACACAACATATGCAGAATGTAATAGTTGACCAAATATTTGAGCCAGGAAGAAGAGTTACTGTTGCCATGGGTACTGACCGCAATTTAGATTCTGGTAATGAATTGATCTTTGCTTGTCTTTTTTATTTAGTTCTGCTTAAGATGTTTGATGATCTTTTCTTGATGAAAATTGTACCATACAGTGCCATACTTTCTGTTTGTGCAAACTTGACTGTTGTCCTGATTGTCATAATGCCATACCTAGCTCCGGCAATGTATTGCCCTCTCATGTTAGTCAAATTAAATATCATTTTCTTCTTGACTGAAAAAACAATTTCTATTTGAGTGACACTCTTTTTCTTGTTTGGGGGTTGGTTTTCCACCCATCCTTTCTCCATATCCTTATCAATTATCTTCTTGAAGTATTCATTTGTGTCCCTTGTGCTAGCACAAATGGTAATTTAGGCCTTTTGTTTTGAATGATATTTCTTACAATTAAAATCCATTACAGAATTTCTCCATTTTTTTTATATTTCAAGTTTGCTAAGCTTAGCATGTGATGCTTGTATTATTGCTAGAGGATCACTAAATAATCCATGTGAGATATATTAAAATATAAAAAGTTGCCATGTTCATTCAGTCAAAAATGAACCTAAAAAGAATCACTGCACCTTGATTACATATTAAACTATTAATGAAGAAATTACATTTATGAGTGCCAAATGCATTCAACATCTTCAATATATGTTAAGCTGATTTGGAATGTTGTACTTCATCTAGATTTACCACGCCAGGTCATCTCGTCATCTAAGCCTAGGGAAGAAGGAACATACTGGGGATATCAAGTGCGTTATGCACATAATATCAGTGCAGTATTTAAGGATTGTGCATATAAGGTATCTTCCCCTCTCCTAAACAGACAAATATGGCTTATAATGTCCCTATTCTAATATTTGTTGTTCCACCCTAACTCTACTCATAGTCCTTCTATTAACTTGTGATTGTGACAGCATGGATATGATTTTATAATTGGTACCTCTGAGCATGGTCAGATTATTAAGTCATCTGATCTTGAAATACCTTCTTTCAGGTATTGTGTTTTAACATCAGCTGCAAAATAATTAATGTTATATTGCTTAGGTGCAGGTTTTAACTTTTCTTTTCGTTGCTGTTTTAAGTGAAAGAGCTTATAATTCTAAGATATGGGTTTTGAAATCCCTTCCTACAATTTTTTTTTTTCTTTTTGTTCATTATATATTTGTAAAATGATAATTTTCCAAATAGGGGTAAGGATTGAAACTATGGCTTGCTCCTAAGACACATGGCAATAAAGTTATTTTAAGTCAACAATTGAATTACAGCCTTCAGGCATTTTGTTTCTTCTTTAAAATTTCATTGATGCAGGAATCTGGAATTTGGATCAATATGACCAGGAAATGCTATAGGAATGGGTTCTTCGATAATTTGTGAAAATAGCATCTTATTATCATAATATTGACTTTTGCAATTATAAATTTGGCTTCTGTATGAAGTGGTTTTCTTATCTGTGTAACTTCCTACTTGTATTGAGCTTCACTAACTGACTAAATTTGAAAAGTTTAAAAGAATTATGTCTGATGATGCAAGGTTTTTTATTTGAATTCATTTATAAATTGTTTTTTTCTCTAAATTGGTAGACATTTATTGATTGCCTTTGGTGGACTGGCTGGCTTGGAAGAGAGTATTGAAGAAGATGACAACTTAAAGGTATTACATAGTTTCTTTTAGTTATTTATACATGGTTGTAACCTGTGATTGTGAGACTGCTACCAATCAGAGATTCCATAAATTTGCCAAAATCTTTGAGTACATGCCTTTTTCTGTTGTTACACTTCTGTTTGATACACTAAAAAGAAGTGGAATACTGTATAGGTCATAATCCTGAATATCATCAAGAGTTGAGAGTTTCCTTCTACTTGTTCAGGCACATCTTTCAATGAGATGCTTGTCTTTCTTAGGTTCTAATACCATGATTTATGTACTAATTTCATTCTAATTCAGCATTAACAAACTTGTAAATGGATTGTAATATTGAGTAATATTGGATATCTTCATAATGTATGTACTCTTTTTACATAGGAAAAAAGAACTATGGTATTGAATACTAGTTTTCTTGATGCTCTATTCCCTAAAATTTGCAGGGAAAAAAGGCACAGGATGCATTCAATTTATATTTAAATACATGTCCACATCAGGGGAGCCGAACAATTCGAACAGAGGTACTATCTGTTTAATTCTTTCCCTAGTCAATTTGCTTATATTAAATTATTGTGTATCCTGTTTTAAGTCACTGTTTAATTTTCATCTTTTTGAATAGGAAGCTATTTTTATCTCTCTTCAGTACTTCCAAGAACCAATCAGCCGAGCATTGTTGCAGTGTTGAACATTGTTGAAGTCTTAAAATTCATATGGCATTGATTCTTCAAATTCTGGCTGAAACTGAGACGAAGACATTAGTTCAAAACAAATTAGAAATTGTCCTTCTGTCTCATCCCAAAGTGGCCATTATGTGGCAGGATTCTTTTTCCAGACTCTTTTGGAAGTTTTAACACTATCTGTTGTTTACCTTGGTTGTAAAGCATGCAAATAGAATAGTGTTCAATCTATAGGATAGTGTTTCATCTATACATATTACATCGGAAAGAATAGATGTCAACGTTTTGTACGATTGTGTTAAGCTTCACGATCTCTCTGCGTTTTCCTTATGTTTGGAGCCTTATAAAGATAGTTCAAACTAAAATTGAGTCAGATATAAATTTGAACGTGCATCTCTTGATGGAAAGATGCATACTTGATACTTTGAAGAAAGCAACAAACAACATATTTAGTCGGAAGTTAAGTATTCAAGCTGTATGGACGGATCAGGAACCCCTGTACTTAGGTAAAAACAACTACAAAGTGCTGCTACACTCAGATTTCACGGCTGCAAATTTGTTTTTCAGCTTATATTTTGTCAGCATTTTACTAATATATGAGAAATAAAGTTAAACAATAGAAATTTCCTCTACTTACTTTCCTGACTATAGGAAATCCATGTCCTTTACTGCTTTGCGGAGGCACAAATTTGAAATTTATTGGGATAATTTTGTTTTATCACGAATTTGGAGAATACCCCAAAAAATAATTCGTCGAATCTTATTTCAAATTTTAAGATATACTTGACAAAACAAATCAATCATAATTTTACATGAAGATACATTTTTAGACATGGCAACGGGGCGGGGCGGGTGCGGGTATTGTATTCCCCGTCCCCGCCCCCGCCTTTAAAATTCGTCCCCGCCCCCGCCCCCGCCCTCATTCCCCGTCGGGTTTTAAAATTCAGACCCATCTCCGTCCCCGTCGGGGTCGGATTTTCCCCGCCCCGCCCCCGCTCCACCCCTACTATTAATTAAAAAAATAAAAATAAAAAATAATGTAGCTTTTCTTTTGAAAAAAACGGAAAAAAAGTTGACTAGGTAACAAAAAAATTAATAACAAACCCACATTCAAAATATGATATCATAATTTAAAAATTATTAAACAAAATCAATCAATTTAATTAAAACCATTATTGACCTACATATTTAATTTCTCCCAAATATAATATCATTTAAATATATATTGTTCTAAAATTAAAATAAAACACAACAAAGAGTAGAGGTCCATTGCAGCAACAAAGCTTCCAAAATGGAATTAATTCAGAAAGTCGTTGGCCAAGGTTCAACATCGTCGATAATGAGAAATGAGGGGGAGGGTTAGGGTTTCGAGATTTTATTCTTATATATATAAGGGTAAATTTGTAATTTAATTATGGCGGGACGGGGGCGGGGTGGGTATCATCAATAACAAATTCGATTTTTCCCCGTTAAAATCGGGGCGGGTTTTGACGGGTACCCACGGGTTCGGGTCTCGTTGCCATGCCTATACATTTTCTAATTGTTATTTCATTTATTAAACAGGTTAGAAAATTTTGGGGTTTAAAAAAAACTGTTTTTCTCTTGAAAAACTACTTTTGTTTTTAAAAAATCACTTTTAATTTTTTTTATCATGTTTGCTTAATCTTTTGAAAACGAAAATAAAATTTGAAAGAAAAAATCTCTTATTATTGAGAAACTGTTTTATATTTACCGCATTTTTCCCGAAAAAAAAAGGAAATCCACGAATTGATAATGCGGATTGTTGACTAGTATCTTATTTTTAAATAAATTTTAATTAAAAATTAAGAGTGTTTGACGAAAATGACAAGCCTGGTTCAGCTTTACGAAAACCATTTTCTACTTATTGGATTTTTTCTTTTATTTTTAGTCTAAAACCACAAAAACATTCCCCGTACTGTAATTTTGTTATTGTTAATAATATGATAATATCATAAAATGGTGACACTAATTTTCTTAATTTAAGGTTTTTTCTTAGTTCAAACTTTGATATCTTTCTTAATGTAAATTAGACATTATCACATAAATCAACCATCCGTTCATAAATTATTTTTATTTAGAGTATCTTTTAAAAGAAACTCTAATCATATATGAAATTGTCTCTACTGAAATTTTTTTCTTGACAAATATTAATTATTAATTGTTAATTTTTTTGTTAACAAAGAATTGAATTCACGATTTTTTTATTTTCTTTTTTTTTTACCACAAAATCAAGTTTATAACTCCTATATCTACTAAAATAGATATGTAGTTTTAAAAAAATTATAAACTTTTATAATAAAAACATTCTTAATAATTATAACTAAACAAAAAATAGTTTTATAATTTTTCTCAGAATAAAATCTATATAAACTAAATCAATTTTTATATATTATTAATTGTTAAAATGATTTTGTAAAACATACTTAAACAAACGGCCTATATTGAAGGGTTTTTTTTTTTTTGAAAAACGTTTAAGTTCCAAAATATAAGAGGTAATGTAAAAACGAGAGGGCGAAAAGGTCTTTTCATCGAAATATAGAGGCACGTTTGGAGAAAAGGAAGAAAAGGAAAAAAAGGAAATTCGTCTCCAAATACGTTCAGACCCAAACCAAAGAAGGCGAAGAGAGGGTTTTTGTCTCGCTGCGTGAGCGAGTGCGTGTTTTGTCTGTGTTGTGAGTGAGAGTGAGAGTGAAAGTCACAGAGTAATTGGGAATTTTAAATATTGGTTAAGAAAAAAAGAATATGGGACCGTTGGGACTCGCTCGCGCCATGGAGAAGGAGAATGAGCTCCACGCCAAGACACTCATCTGTGCCCTCAACCTTCTCTCGCGCGACCTACCTCTCCCCCCTCACATCCTCAATTCCGTCTCTTCCATCTACCGCAACAAACATGTACCTCTTCCTTTTCTCTCGTCCTCTTTCATTCTTTCGTTGTTTTTCGCCGATTCCGTTAGATTTCACCGCTTCTTTTGTTCGTGTGTGATTTGAAATTGATGCACTTGCCAGCCTTGCTGAAACTCGTTTACTCACTGCATAACGCTGATTTTCTTTTCGGATTCGTCCTTGTTCGCGTACTCAACTCCAGCTAGTGTTGTTGTTTGGTGTTTACCTAACTGCGGACTTCTGCTGTTGTTGTTGTTGTCGTTGTTTGGCTCTAGATTGTTTGAATAAGTTAGTTGCATTGTTTGCCCCTACTGTTTACGAGCTCTTGTTGAAATTGTGTGATGATGATGACGTTTCTGTTGTTTGTTAATCGTTGTGCAGGGTGATGGAGGGATTTCTGGAGAGGATTTGATGACGGATCTTGAAGATGCACTGTCAAAGCAGCGTCCAAATTGTGTGTCTGGTTTCAAATTGGAGCAAGCAAGGGATAATCGGTATCGGAGTCAGGTTCAGCATCGGTTAAATGAGCTTCAAGGTCAATGATTCTTGTTAAAATGTTTATGTTTGTTTCTGTCTTGACTTGGTTTGGAATTTAGATTTTTTTTGCGTGGTTCCTTGGTGATTGTTTTGTTTACCTTAGTGTGGACAACACTCACACCATGTGCAGAGTCATTAATAGATAATATCTGAGGATTTGGTCTTTAATTGAGCACAATGACAACATGCGTTCGATGTATCCAACTTCATTAGTGGGATAAGGCTGTTGTTGTTGTTGTATGGTTCCTTCATTTTTGTTGCCAGTGATTGATGTGCTTGCATAATGTGTTATACTACTAATCATCTTTAGAGGTATGGCTTATGTAAGCCCGTTTACTGAACTGACTAGAATTAAGACGTGCATATATTAGTGTAATCGGCAGGAGGAAGGTGGGTTGAGGCAGCAAGTCCTCAAAACATTCAATCTAATTCTTTTCTGGACCAGAATTATCAATTCTATTGGGACAGAATCATTTGCATGCCATCAATCATTAAAAAATTCAATTGCCTGATTGTATTTGGTACCAGAGATCTTACAAATTCTTATGCTTTAGTGTGTTTCTCTTCTTGCTGTGAATCTGCCATTAAGTTATAAACAATTCAAATCAGTGTGTATAAACTAGAGTTTAGTTTAAAAATATTTATGGCTTGAAAGTCAAGTTTGGTGTTGCTAAACCGTAAGTATCTCATTGTTCATATTTGGTTCAGATTCCTTTAGATTATATACCCATCACCTATTGAGTGTTTTTAGATAATATAATTGAGTCAACTTGCCAAATTTGGATGATGTGGTTGTATCGGTTGCTTCATCTTATCAGCTGCACCAAGGAGGATAGTCTGATTCACTTCTGCATCAAACAACCCACTACACCTCAGTACCTAGAAAGACACATCCACCACTTCATAGCAACACTTAAATTTCCCCTTATATTTTGATAAGCTTGTTAGTGAGGAAGTAAAGTTATCTCTTGAAACTTCATTGAAGCATTTCTAAGTGGCTTGAAGATATTTCTGAACATGTCTCTTCATACCATATCCATTAAGTGGGAGTGGTCTCTAAGTTGGATTCTGACAATTTTACTGAAGATCTGTGTTACTGTGTTGATCCAGAATTGCCTTCAAGCAGGGGAGAGGACATGCAGACAAAGTGCTTGCTTGAACTTTATGGACAAAAGGTAAAATTGATTCTGGAATCTTTCTTCAATTCTTAGTTAGTGAGTTATGTCTAACTTCAATGCTTATTGCAAGCCTTGTCTAACTTTCACAAATTGATTGCTAAATTGTTTATACTATAAGTACGACATGTAATTTTCCTTTACTTATTGTAAGTCATGGCATGTCTACTTTCGTAAATAGGTTTCTTTCTTTTATTAGAAGGTAGACAAAATTGCTTTCTGTTTGAGATACAAGACAGAAAAAACTTGCCCTTCTGTTTTTCCGCTCTCTTTCTGTTGCTCCCTAAAGTATGACCAAGTTTGACTGGTATAATAAGCCAAAAATATGCAACACCTTGGTAGCTTACTCATTATTATAATGAAGGGAACAGCTGAAAATAGTTTGTAGTAAGGAAATTAGTTGATTTTTTTACATTTGTTTGTTATCAACTGCAACCGAGAAATCACAATAACTGTGTCCTTGTTGGCAAGGACTTCTTTTCTGGCAGCTGGCAGATTTGCAGAAGAAGGTTCGGTCTGATGTGAGTTCTGAATACTGGCTCAATGTTAAGTGTGCATATCCTGACAGGCAATTGTTTGATTGGGGCATGATGAGGTTGCACCATCCATTGTATGGTGTTGGAGATCCGTTTGCCATGGATGCTGATGATCAATTAAGGAAGAAACGGGAGGCTGAGGTAATTTTCTTTTCTTTTCAGTAATAAGTACTTCCTCTCTCCCCTTTTGTGGGTTTTAACTTGGTTTTCGTATCATGGATATCATAGATTAAGGCTTCATTGGTGAAATGAGTTTATATTCACTTATTCACTCACTGATTCCTTGAATTGGTAGAAGCCTCCTATGTGGTTTTCTCTTATGCTTTGGCTAGAAAAAACCATTGTTATCTTATTGTAAACATAAGATCATCATAAACATTGTCACCTGGAAAAGGCAAAGAAAGGATGCAACTGTCTTTCTTCAATTAAAAACTTTGTAATTTGTTAGTTATTTATCAATTCTTTCTCTAAATAAACAATAACAGTGTGACTGGCATGTTGAAAAGACAAACTAACACATGTGAATACATTCACACATCCATGCATATGGAGAGACAAGGAAATATAAATTCACACATTCACACTGTTATAGATGATCTGCCATACTTGTACAGTTGCACTAATTAAATATACACGACATGTAGTGTAGTGATTCAGTTTCTATTTCCTGATGTATGTATGGTTTTCCAGTTTCTGAACATGAAATGAAACTACTCTATATTGCTCATCTCACATAGATCCTTAAATGTAGAGATTATCAAGATTAGAAGAAAAGGAGAAAAATCATATAGAGACTAGAACAAGAAAATTTTTTGCCGAAATACTCAATACTGTCCGTGAGTTCCAATTACAAATTCAAGCTTCTGTGAAGAGGAGAAAACAGAGGAATGATGGTGTCCAGGTACAATATTTCTTACCTTTCAATTATCATATATACTTATGTGGGAAATAAATTTCTAACTTTAGCTGTAATGTAGCTTAGGGCGAGCCCTGACACAGCGGTAAAGTTGTGCCTTAGTGACTTGTTGGTCATGGGTTCAAATCTGGAAACAGCCTCTTTGCATATGCAAGGGTAAGGCTGCGTACAATATTGCTCCCCATGTACCTGCGCATAGCGTGGAGACTCTGGGCAATGGGGTACGTAGTTTTTTTTTTAGGTGTAATGTAGTTTTTGGCATGTTAGAATTAGAAGTTCGTGTTCATAGTGCACACAGTCAGTCGTAAAGCTGTCATGGTCTGTTAATGACATATGTAGGTTAGTTAGAGTTGGTTACTCCAGGTGGCTTCGTACAGAAGTCTCATTGTTGTATAAATAATAATCTCTGTATTAGAGACTGCAATTCAAGATATTGTATCAATTATTAAATTACTCAATAATATTCTCTTGTTTATTCTCTTCTCTCTCTCTCTCTCTCTCCCTCTCTAAGTTATTAAACACAAATTTGAAACACTGACCATCTTTAAACAATTTAAAGCTATGACTGAACTTCAACTAAACAAAAATTAACACTTTACAAACTAAATGGGGGGGGGGGGGGAGTTTCTGTCCTTATCTCAACTTCTCACTACTTTTGGAATCTCTCATTACATAAAATGCATCAGATTTATTGGGCTGTGGATTTTACAAATTTGCCCCCAAAATATCCCTGAAACGACACTGGTTACAGGGGGAAACTTGACTTTCAGCACTTCCTAGCTGTAGTGCATGCTTTTCGCCATGATTTTGGCTGCAACAGCCAGGTGTGACGCAACTGCCACCCTGCTTCACTCCAGAATGAATGTGGCACTACCGGGCACAATTAATAAATATGGTTGAAATTATATGGTTTTAAGTATAAAATGAGAAAAAGGAGATAAAAGTGATTGAATACATTGAGATTGATGTTGACTTGATTTTATATGATATGTTACAATATAATATAAAACATAAAGCACTAACTTTTATTTATAGTAATAATTTATCATAATCCTAATTAAATAGGAAACAAATCATGAGATAATTGTTAGAATCCAATTGCAATGTATGAGGCTTGAGTCCCACATTGCAAATATGGGATTTGAGAGTGAATTCAAAAAGGCCTTGGGCTCTCCGACTGCAATGGCTAGCTTTTGTGGATTGGTTCTCTCTTGGTTCTTGTCAATAATAAGGAAATATGAAAGCCAATCCCAGGAGGTAATTCAGATAATAAGGAAATATGGAACTAATCTTAACACATAATTGAGATACAATTGGATGTTTTTCATTTATTCTAACATTATGCATGATCAGCCTTGTATTAACTTTCACCTAGTGAAATTTGATTCCACAAGTGCTAGTTGCATATTTGACTTCTCTCTCTTCCTGAATTTCTCCTAAAATGTTTTGTTTCCTTGTTGGGCTACAATTCTGGATCAAGTGAATATTGAAGTTTTTCTGAATTTTGATTCTAAATCAGAGAGCTGGATCTTACCTGTCAGAATTCATTGAGATAATGCCTTACTGTTGTAACACAAGTCAAGGATAGCAAACTATGCTCTTTTTGGTAATTAATTTGTAGAATTAAATTGAATAGTAATTTGCAACACATCTATGGTCTATCTTTGTTGAGAGATGTAAACATGTGGTAAGAGGCAATTTAAAGAGAAATCTCAAAGAGGAAGCAATGCTTAGAGAGTATTCAAGGCAAGTTATGGTTTGGACACAATGATTCTAGTTGAAATTCTAAAATGCTAGTGATTATTTGCAACACATCTATGGTCTATCTTTGTTGAGAGATGTAAACATGTGGTAAGAGGCAATTTAAAGAGAAATCTCAAAGAGGAAGCAATGCTTAGAGAGTATTCAAGGCAAGTTATGGTTTGGACACAATGATTCTAGTTGAAATTCTAAAATGCTAGTGATTAAAGCATTGGAAGGATTTTAAGGAGAAGAGGTTAGGAAATGGAAATAGAAAGAGGTAAATGAGGGTTGCAGAAGTAAATTTCGAGAATAGCGATGTAATGTAGTAACGATATTTTCAACACTGTCTGGTATTTCTCACATAGACACACACATAGTGTTGTGTTATTCACACAAAAACTCGTACAGCAATTTATACAATGACACTTTTTTGTTTCTCTGTCCTTACATCATTTATTACATCTCATACTTCTCTCTTTTTCTCTCTTAGTTGTTCACAATATTTGGCAAGTGGACTAAATTGTACAAGTGAAAATAAGTATTCAAAAGTCCTCTCCTCAAGGACTTGCACAATATTAGGTGAATTTGATACTAATTGCTAATGAAGGTTAAACCGTTAAAGAATTTGATGATTTAACACTAATTAAAATAGAAGCAATTAAAACTAAAATTAAGAGCAAAGGTATTGAACTAAATATTTTTAGGATTTTTATCGAACACGTGAATTTTGGTGAAATGATTGAAAATCAATATGGTAAATATTGTCAGGGTCGGATTTCATGAAACACAAATCCTCATGTATTCTCAAACACATAACAATTTACTCACATCAATATACTAATTCACATCCAATTCTCAATCTCTAATTCCTTAGGTAGATTGAGGTTAAATTTCCTCATTAAATCCCTAATTCCTTACGGCTTTAATAAGGAAATTTATATCAAGCACAAGAATTCATAAAATATGATCAATAAATCAAGATCCATTCCTAAATCTTAGATCTATTGAGGTCTCTATTTCAGATCTAGTATCAAAATGTGTTTTCCAACCACAAATCAACTCATGAAACATGTAAATGGATATGATCAAGCCATACACAAGAATTAAAATTAGAAATAGTATATTAATATGAGAACATAGTTAGGGTTTTACAAGAAGTACATGAGTGAGTTTCACTAGATCCAATCCCAACAACTACGAATCTAGCTACTCCTTGCCATAAAAATGAAGAAAATCCATGGAGAAATGGTGGATGAAGATGGAGAAGCCATGGGATAGGTCCACATGTCCTTTTCAAAGCTTTTTTTGCTGAGAATTGTACTTGGAGTGCATGAAGTATCGGATAAAGTACGCAGAATTCCCTTTTATAGATGTCAAGCCATAAATGGCGCGCTAAGTGCAAACTTTTAAAGACTCCAGGGGCTTCCATGCTAAGTGCAGGATGATCCTGTGCTAAGCGTGGTTCTTCAAACAAGTATAGGCTTCTGGGTGGTTCCATGCTAAGCGTCGAATGAACCTGTACTAAACATGAAACAGGCTGAGGTCAAATCTTCTCTCAGAAACTCTCTGGCATCCTTGTGCTAACGTGAATTACTTTTGCACTAACACGGCTCCAAACTCTTCACCTCTTCAAAACTTCACTTCCTTTCTTCATATTTTCCATTTTTCCTACAAACAGAGACCAAAACTTAATGAAATTTATTTAAAAGTTGAAAAGCAACAACCTAAGTCTAAAGAGTCAATTATTAACAAAATTAAGGCCCAAAGTGTTAAAAGCAAGAGAAAAGTTGAGATAAGTGCCAAATATAAAGGATAAATATATTTGGCACTTATCAGTTCTAAAATTTGTTGTATAAGTTGTTGTACAGATAACATTTCCCATACACACATACTTATCTCACTTAATTTCCAAGTTATATAATTGGGTTTTGTTGCTAAGTTCTTACTCCTCATTAGAACCTTGTTTATTTCTGAAATATGATGAAGAATTTTTTAATTGATTGCTGTCCTTTTCATTTCCTGGAGAGTTCTGTGATTTTAGATTAATTTTTTGCTCTTCGTTGTGGGTTGAAATATAACTTATCAGTTACCAATGATTAATATGGCTTATTTTTCTCAAATACTTTTGCAGGCATGGCATGGAAGGCAAAGGCAACGGGCAACTCGAGCAGAGAAATTGAGATTCCAAGCTTTGAAGGCTGATGATCAAGAAGCCTACATGAGAATGGTGAAAGAGAGTAAGAATGAGAGATTAACTTTGCTTCTTGAAGAAACAAATAAACTACTAGTAAATTTAGGAGCAGCTGTTCAACGTCAAAAGGACAACAAATATTCAAATGGTATTGAACCCTTGGAAGATTCTGAAGCTGATTTACTGGAGTCAGATGCTTCTAAGAATGGAGTTTCTAAGGAATCGCCTCTTGATGAAGATATAGATTTGATAGATTCTGATCATAATGGTGATTCTAGTGATTTACTTGAAGGTCAGAGGCAATACAACTCTGCCATACATTCAATTCAAGAAAAGGCAAGTATCCGTGAATCACTTTATTGCACCTCTTGGAGAAAAAATGCGATGAAGTTTTTGTACACAATTTGTAGGCTCTGTTAAAATTATTACTTATTAGATGTTTACCATAAGAGCTGATTAGGGGAATTAGATGTTTCACTTCTATTTGGTGTAAAGCGTTTTGTCTTTCAAGGGGGTTTCCTTTACACATACATTGAGGAAATGGCAGCCTTGCTCCATTGATATCTTTTATTTTCTTTGTTGTTTTGCTCTCTTATGTGTAGGAGGATTCCTTATCCTCCAAATGCATTGTATTATTTTCTCTGTTTTTATGAGGTTCTTATTTTATCAAGGAAAAGAAAATTAAAAAGTCACTCCTTATTAGTTGTTTCTGTATAAAAGTTGTAGCACACTGGAAATATAACCAACTTAGTTGTTTACAGGTAACTGAGCAACCGTCTATGCTTCAAGGTGGAGAATTAAGATCATACCAGATAGAGGGGCTCCAATGGATGCTTTCTTTGTTTAATAACAACTTAAATGGAATTTTGGCTGATGAAATGGGACTTGGGAAGACAATACAAACAATTTCGCTGATAGCACATCTTATGGAACACAAGGGTGTTACTGGTCCCCACTTGATTGTTGCTCCAAAGGCTGTGCTGCCAAATTGGGTCAATGAATTCACAACATGGGCTCCTAGGTATGCCCAGAGCAGACATTGTAAATTATTTTGTCTCCTTCTTCCTTTGTGGGGAGAGGGGATACAATTCTGTTTGTGAATTCTGCACATCATATTCTCTTTTAATTTTCAAACATATGCCTTTTCTTTCTGATTCAGCATCACAGCTATTCTTTATGATGGACGGCTGGATGAGAGGAAAGCAATGAAGGAAGAGTTGTCAGGGGAGGGGAAATTTAATGTTCTATTAACGCACTATGATCTTATAATGAGAGATAAAGCATTTCTCAAGAAAATTCAATGGCAGTACTTGATTGTGGATGAAGGGCATCGGTTGAAAAATCATGAGTCTGCTCTGGCAAGAACCTTGGACAATGGGTATGATTCTGCACTATTGATGGCACGGATTAATTAATATGTTTACTTCCCAAAATTCTTGGTTGATATCCATTTATTTTAGGGTTAACTAAGTTTTTAGTCCCTAAACTTTTTTGAAATTCGATTTTTAGTCCTTAAACAAAAGTTTGACCGGTCAAGGTCCCTCAACTTTTTTCGAAATTCGGTTTTTAATCCTTAAACAAAAGTTTCACTGGTCAAGGTCCCTCATCTTTTTTTCATTAAGGTTTTTAGTCCCTAAACTTTTGAAAAATTTGGTTTTTAGTCCCTGAAATCTCATTAAATAAATAAAAATAATGGGTTCAAACTTTTATTTAGGGACTAAAAACTGAAATTTCTAAAAGTTGAGGACCTTGACCGATCAAACAAAAGTTTAGGGACTAAAAACGTTCATGGAAAAAAGTTGTGGGACAGACCAGTTAAACTTTTGTTTAGGAACTAAAAACTTAGTTAACCCTTTATTTTATAAGAGAACAATTTTAAACAGCCTGACAGCTGTACTAAGGATATAATGAAGAAAAGTGGATAGCTTTCAGAACATATAGTACGGCCAAAGTGTTCAATGGTTGACACAATTCATTAGAGGATAGTGTGGTGCCACACTTCAGGTGGTTTAGATCCTCTCTTCTCTAATTCTTAATTTTTTTTTGGTGCAGATATCACATCCAACGAAGACTTCTGTTGACTGGTACCCCAATTCAGAACAGTTTGCAAGAGTTGTGGTCTTTGCTTAATTTTCTCCTTCCAAACATTTTTAACTCAGTTCAGAATTTCGAAGACTGGTTTAACGCCCCCTTTGCAGACCGAGTTGATGTCTCTCTCACAGATGAGGAACAACTATTGATCATCCGGCGTCTGCATCAAGTGCATTTCTCTCTTCTAGTTTCTAATTCTCTTGCTCTTTTCAACTTCTTTCTGATGTGTTTCATTCCATCTTAGGTTATAAGGCCCTTCATATTAAGAAGGAAAAAAGATGAGGTGGAAAAATTTCTTCCTGGGAAATCTCAGGTCATACTCAAATGTGATATGTCAGCCTGGCAGAAAGTATATTATCAACAAGTTACTGATGTAGGCAGAGTTGGCTTGGAAAATGGTCAGTGTCTATTTCTTGTTTTCCAATTATTCCCTAACCCACTTCTCCTTTAACCACATAAATTGTACCTTTTTTTTCTCAAATACTTTCTTTGGTTTTGAATATTGATATGCTGAAGGTATTCATTATTCCCATCTTGCACTGTTGTTGCCTTGTTCACTGGTTCTCAACCCATGAATTTAGTTGTATTTTCAATATGCTTGTGAATGAGTTGCGCCCATCTTTCAGGAAATATCGGCCTATCCCCCCCCCCAAGTTGCATATATATCCCTTATTAATATGTTTTTACCAGTTGCAACTTTATTATGAATTGGTGAAATACAACTATTTGTTACTTCAGCATAAATGTGGCTTGCAATTGCCTGTTATTGGTGTCTAACAATTTTTTTACCAAATATAATTTTACAGGTTCTGGAAAATCAAAAAGTCTACAAAACTTAACAATGCAACTCAGAAAGTGTTGTAACCATCCCTACCTCTTCGTGGGAGATTATGATATGTATAGACATAAGGAGGAGATTGTCAGAGCATCAGGTAAGTTTGAACTTCTTGACCGTTTGCTCCCAAAACTTCGCAGAGCTGGTCACAGAGTACTCCTTTTCTCACAAATGACTCGACTTATGGACACTCTCGAAGTCTATTTGCGACTTCATGATTTTAAGTATCTTAGACTTGATGGCTCAACAAAAACTGAGGAAAGAGGCAATCTTCTACGAAAATTTAATGCTCCTGACTCCCCGTACTTCATGTTTCTTTTGAGCACCCGTGCTGGAGGTCTTGGTTTGAATTTACAAACAGCAGATACTGTTATAATCTTTGATAGCGATTGGAACCCACAAATGGATCAACAAGCCGAGGACCGAGCCCATCGCATTGGACAAAAGAAGGAAGTCAGGGTTTTTGTGTTGGTTAGTGTAGGATCTATTGAAGAGGTGATTTTAGAGCGTGCAAAACAAAAGATGGGCATTGATGCCAAAGTCATCCAAGCAGGCCTTTTCAACACAACTTCAACAGGTTTGTAGTTTTTTTATATTTGTGCCTTGTCCTAGGAATATCTACCAACAGTTATTTTTTTGGCTAAAGGTGGAAAGAGGAGGGCAGGCCAGCAGGGGAGGTTTATTTTTTCACCGCTTCTGAAGAAGCATTATATTTATGCCAGCAAATTGCTGCCTATTCTTTATAACCTTCATCCAACAATTCTTTACATAGAGCAATGAGCTAATTATATGGATAAGTAGTCCTTAATCTTATATTCCATTTATTTGAAAATCCCATTTATTAAATGTCAAAAGTTAGAAGATTTAAAATTTTAATTGGAACGTTAAAATATTCCACGCCACTGCTTTTTTACCATGTCCATGCTCCTTGGGTCCTATTGTTAAATAATGAAGACTATTTGAACTTGTCGTTTGATTTGTGCAGCCCAGGACAGAAGAGAAATGTTAGAAGAGATTATGCGTAGAGGTACAAGCTCACTTGGGACAGATGTGCCTAGTGAGAGAGAAATTAACCGCCTTGCTGCTCGATCAGATGAGGAATTTTGGCTGTTTGAGAAAATGGATGAAGAGAGAAGACAGAAGGAGAACTACAGATCTCGTCTCATGGAAGAGCATGAATTGCCAGATTGGGTGTATTCTCCAATGAACAAAGATGATAAGGCCAAAGATTTCAACAGTGGTGTTACTGGAAAGCGGAAAAGAAAAGAAGTGGTATATGCAGATACATTAAGTGATCTGCAATGGATGAAGGCTGTGGAGAATGGGGAAGACATATCAAAGTTTTCAGGTAAAGGAAAAAGAAGAGACCACCATTCATCTGACAGCATTGCACAAGCCAGTGATAATGCAGGAGCAGAAGAAAGTTTAGCGTTGAAGACTGAAAGTGTTCCCATGGAAAATGAGCGAACAAGTGAAGATAGTTTCCATGTGACCCCTCCCACAAAAAGATTCAAGCCTGAAG
>PYAF01003201.1:1636062-1686755 GCA_007407185.1 Glycine tomentella
ACTCCAGTTTTGCTTTTCTTCTTTCGTTGGCCTTGAATCCTCCTCTTTTGACCTAAAAATGCATAATTGGTATTGAATTAGCTTTAAAACAATTAAAATGCTAAACTTAACTAATTCTAACCTATTTAACTACTCATTTAACTAAATTCTAATCTAAAACTATATTAAAAACAAGATGTGTTTGCAACACATCAGCTACAAGACAAATCCCTTTCAAAGGTCATTGCTGATGTGTGGAATTCCTATAGGAGACCTGGATGGGGAGGTTTCATTTTAAAAGAGAAGCTTAAATTGCTAAAACAGAAGCTGAAGATCTGGAACAAAGAGCAGTTTGGCCATATCCAACAGAAGATCAGTTCCTTGGAAATGGAATTGAACAATCTTGAACTACAAGCAGAAGATAGGCAAATGTCTGAAGATGAAATAAAAAGGTGAAAACAACTTCAGGAGGATCTTTGGGCTGCTCCAAATGCTAATGCATCTTTGCTAAGGCAAAAAGCTAGGTCGAGATGGATTCGGGAGGGTGATTGTAATTCACGTTTTTTCCATTTGTCAGTTAACTGGAAACGTCGGAAAAATATGTTACAAGGTATATTAATTGATGGAAGTTGGATACAAGAACCAGGAAAGGTTAAGGAGGAGATTAGACAATTTTTTATGGCCAACTTTCAAGAATCAGATTTTGACAGACCCAAATTAGATGGGGTTCAGTTCACTGTGTTGAACCAGCAACAGAATAGTATTTTATCAGCCCCATTTGAGGAATCAGAAATAAAAGAAGCAGTGTGGAGCTGTGGCAGTGACAAAAGCCCTGGGCCGGATGACTTCAATTTTTTAATTTCATAAAGGCTTTTTGGGATATCTTGAAGCCAGATTTCTTCCGCTTTATGGATGAATTTCATGCCAATGGGATGTTCCCAAAAGGGTCAAATGCATCGTTCTTAGCTTTGATCCCTAAGACTCTGGATCCCCAAACCCTATTGGATTATAGGCCTATTTCTCTTATAGGCTGTATCTATAAGATAGTGGCTAAGGTGCTGGCCAACAGGCTCAAAAAGGTGATGCCTTTTATTATTGATGACAGACAATCTGGCTTCATTGAGGGGAGACAATTATTGCACAGTGTTATTGCTGCAAATGAGGCAGTTGAGGAGGCCAAAAGGAGCAACAAGTGCTGCTTGATTTTTAAGGCAGACTTTCAAAAAGCATATGACTCGGTAAGCTGGGATTTCATTTTGTATATGATGAAGAGGATGGGTTTTTGCTCTAAATGGTTATCATAGATTAAAGGATGTCTATCATTAGATACTATATCTATATTGGTAAATGGAAGCCCAACATCAGAATTTCAGCCTCAAAGGGGGATCAGACAAGGCGATCCATTGGCCCCTTTTCTGTTTAATATTGCAGCAGAAGGTCTTACGGGAATGCTAAGAAAGGCACAGGCAAAGAATCTGTTTGAAGGTTTTAAGGTGGGAATCAATGATACTGAAGTCAGTATTCTGCAATATGCAGATGATACCATTTTCTTTGGGAAAGCAACTACTGCAAATGTTAAAGCGCTAAAGGTGTTGATGGAGAGTTTTGAGATGGTGTCGGGGTTGAAGTTAAACTGTAATAAAAGTAACCTTGCTGTTTTCGGGATGGAGGATCAGTGGGTTTCTGCTGCTGCCAATTTTCTGAATTGTGGTGTGATGTCTGTACCTTTCCTCTACTTAGGTATTCCTTTAGGGGCAAATTCGAGGCGGGGTTCAACATGGGGATCAATTATTAGAAAGTGTGACAGAAAATTAGCTTTGTGGAAACACAAATATTTATCCTTTGGGGGAAGGTTAACCCTTATTAAAGTTGTTCTTAATTCAATCCCTATTTTCTTCTTCTCTTTTTTCAGGGTACCGGCACAAGTTATTACTAAATTGGAAAGGCTGCAGAGGAGGTTTTTGTGGGGAAGTAACTTAGAACAGAAGAAAATTCCATGGGTGAAATGGGAATCACTGTGTTTACCAAAGGAGAAAGGAGGGTTAGGTATCAAGAATTTAAGGACCTTCAATCAGGCTTTGTTGGGGAAATGGGGTTGGAATTTATTTCACCAACCGGAAGCTTTATGGGCTCAAATCCTTGAATCCAAATATGGAGGTTGGAGGAATATACAGGTTTCTTCGAGGTTACCATCAGCTTCGGTATGGTGGAGAGACCTAGCTTTGGCTTATGGATCTGTACAGCTTGATGGTTGGTTCTTTGACAGCCTCAGATGGCATATTGGATGTGGAAACAAAGTTCTATTTTGGGAAGATTTGTGGAAGGAAGATAGGATTTCTTTGAGGGACACATATCCTAGACTTTATCAGCTATCTAAACAACAAATAAAGTATATTCAGGAAATGGGCAATCATCAGCAACAAGGATGAGAATGGCAATTACAGTGGCGAAGACCTTTTAGGGAAACTGAGATTCAGTTGGTAATAAGATTCTTGGAAGATATTCAGGGGCTGGCAATCAACCAGCAGCGATCAGATTTGTGGACATGGGTGGGTGATTCCAATGGAATTCATTCGGTGACAAGCGCTTATTCCATGCTGACAGGGGAGGAGAATAGTCACCCTCAAGATGAAGTTTTTAAGACTCTTTGGAAGTTGAGAATTCCATTGAAAGTTGCATGCTTTGTATGGAGGCTTTTAAAGGACAGACTACCTACAAGAACCAATCTTAGAAGAAGAAATCTAGCCATACCCGACATACACTGCCCTCTCTGCAATAATTCAGAGGAAGATGCTTCACATCTGTTTTTTAACTGCCCTAGTATTTTACCTCTGTGGTGGGAGTCATGGGCTTGGGCAAGCATCATTGGGGTATACTCTTGTATCCCAAAGGAGCATTTTAGACAATCATCGTTTTGTCATCTACGTGGGAAAGCTTTAACTAGGTGGCTAACTTGGTGGGCAGCTTTAACATGGTGTACTTGGAATCATAGAAACCAGATACTTTTTCATAATGGATCTTTTAATGGCCACAAACTGTTGGAAGATGCCATTTTCTTTTGCTGGTCTTGGCTGAGGACCTTAGAGGATGGTTTCGATACTCCATTCCATCTTTGGTCTAGCAACTTAAGAGAGACTTTTGTACTTTTGGGGAGGGTCTAATTCAGATGCACTAGGTCTTTTGTTTTTTCTGTTTGCATGAATCTGTCAGAACTTCGTCTATTTTGGCATAAATTCATCAAAGTTCTATGTTGATTCCGTGTTGATTCCGCTGTTGTGTATTTCCATCAGTACCTCTTGTACTGTTTTATATATATATATATATATATATATATATATATATATTTTTTTTTTTGCTGATAAAAAAAATCGTAATTACAAACTCATAATATATTTTCATAATTACAAGTTATAGATAAACACTCCATGATTAAAAAAATGATGGATCCCCCCCAAAAAAGGGTGTTTTATTATTTTTATTATTCCTAAATAGGGTTTATAAATATCCTTTTCAAAAAATAATATTCAACTTCCGCAAAAACTATTTTTAGTCATTCATATTGCCTCTTCATTAACATGATTTTACTTTATTTCTTATGATTGATTTTTCTATCCCATGCATTAACTGCAAAGGTTACGGGGACAAGTTTTTCTTTTTCTTTTTTCTTTTTAAAGCGACAAGTTTTTGTTAGAAAATAAATTTTATATTAGATGTATATAATCGTTTTACAAAAAAAAGTAACTCACATTTAAAAAAGATGTATTTAAGGTCCTTTAAGTTATAAACCAGGTGAATATGACAGCAAAATCGTTTTACAACATTTTTCAGTTGAATAATCAACAGATAAATAACGAAAGAGTGAAAACATTTAAGTGAGGTGAAATGCTAATAAAACATCTAATACTCTACTTAATATTCTTTATTATTAAGTGTAAGGTTCATCTCACTGAAAAAACTCGACTCTATTTTCTATTAATGGTAGTAACCTGAAATTTCACCTAATATTAAGATATTAAAATGTGCGTTAGAGCATTTCTTTTAAAACAGTAAGCAATACCATAAATGATTATTCATCTTTCAACCTAAGGTTGCCAATGACAACTCACGATAATAATGTTAATAATAGCAATTTAAAGTTATACTTCTAAGTTTTTTAAACTTTCACTACCATATTTAGAAAACAGTCAAACTGAAGGAAAACCAAGCTGTGAGACATGCAGTGATGATTAGAGAAGGCTTATTAATTAAAAATCATCGTTCGAGCAGACCATAAGGACCATTATCAGCATGTGGGTATTTTCTAGACATTTAATAAGTTCTCACGTTAAGAATATGAAAACCATTAACATTAGACGACAAATTTAAGCCCGTATTTTTATGATAGTGAATTAATCACTTATGCTCAAAAAGGAAAAGATCCATTAGCTCCCGTAAACAGCTAGTAGAATATCTCATCAAAAGCAGAATCTTATGTAAAACTAAATAACAGCATCGATTAAAAGGTGTCATTGCGCTAATGACTGCGGGGATGCAATTGAAAATAATATAATCTAGCCAAGTGAAATTGGAACTTTGAAAGGAAACATTGAAAACAACATTTCGATAAATATTGCAGACATTTTATGTCCCCTCAATAATTGACTGCTGTCAAATTGATGCGTCTTAATAGTTACATAAACTACTAGGAATAAAATGGTCTAAAAACCCTCTACTACTGTCATGAGAGTTACTTGTGCAGCAGAACATGAAAATAGACTGCAACTGCTTCAGTTCAATCATCAACTACAAGGTTCTTCATTTTGGATTCGAGTTCATCTGCACCACCTTCTTCATCAGATTCTTCATCATTGTCTACTCCATCAGGGTCATTTTCGTCTAATGGGCCAAGCATGTCTGGGGATTTTTTAAAAATACCCTTCAACTCATCAATGCCTTCATCAGAAATGAAGTTCCCATTAATGTTCAGAAGTTTGAAATCAGCCTTTTGCACCACAGTCACAGCCAGTTGTTGAGCCCCAGCCCTGCTTATTTGGTTGGTACTTAGATCAATTTCCTTTAAATAGACATGGCCTTCAATGGCCTTAGTTATCAGGTTGGCCCCTTCATCCTTGAGTTCATTCTCAGAGAGGTCCAACTTAGTGAGAAACTGCTTTGCTGCTAGGCAGGCTGCTATTGCAGGAGCAGCATCGGCTGTAATATCATTTCCACTCATCTCCAAAACTTCAAGGTGAGGAGCTGCTTCCGTAAGAGCATCAGCAATAGCAATTGCACCATCGTCTTCCAAGTTCAAGTAGCTCAGGTATACCTCTCTTAGCTCTGCTTGCTTGGTAAGAGCTTTACTCAGAGAAACCCCACCCTTCACGCCTAACATGTTGTCTCGCAAATCAAGTTTCTTCAGATGGGCACAATTCCCTAAAGCATCAGACAAGGCAACTCCACCTTCAGAGCCTATCCTTGTGGAGGAACAGCGAAAATCCTCCAACAAAGGAGAACGCTTTACAACCTCGGCTATAGCTAGTGCCCCGTCATCTCCAGTCATATTATTATGAAAACGAAGAACTTTGAGTTTCTCTGTGAAAGGAATCAACTCACAAACTGCTAGAGCAGCTTCCTTTGAGATTCCATCGTTCATCAGATAAAGCTCCTCCAAGCATTTCTGTGATTTCAAAAGTGCTCCAAATGCTCTAACACCTTTTTCACCCAATGCATTGTCAGAGAGGTTTAAAGACCTCAAGACACTTCCTTCTAGGGCAATTGAGAATATCTTCATGACATCAAGAGCTTCGGCTTCTGATCTTCCAGCAATAAAATCTGATAGATCTACTTCTTTCAACTGGTCCTTGATGGAAATGAGAATGGGCTCAGCAACTTGCGCTGCTCCTAACCCAAAGCTCCTGTTGCTAAAGCATATTTTGGTGAAAGATTTTGCTGGCTCCTTTAACGGACTTAAGAGTTGCTGCGCCTCATCTGCTTCAATGAAGGCCCTTTGCCCTTTAGATATATCAAAAACAGATTCAAGAGATGCAGTGGTATTAACAGATGTCACCACTTCTTCATCCTTTTTACTAGGTCCTCTTTTAAGAACATCTAGGAGGAGTTTACTACATTCTTTGGCATAAAGCTGGACTGCAGAACCTCCATCACCATCTGGCTCTTTCTCATAGTGTAGATTTGCTGTAGCAAAAGCCACATCCTCAATCCTCTTTGCATTCTCTTCAGCCTCTTCCTTGTCCAAAGTTCCATACTTCTGTGTGAAAAGAGATTTAGTAGTCAGATTGTTGGTCATCCTCTCCACAAGGGTCTGCCTAGTGTTCTGACTAGGAGGCCATAATTTGATTGAAAATGGTCTCTGCTGTGAATTCAGCTCCATGACAATGAAACCTACAAGAACTGCAAGTGCGATTATATAAATGGAATAGATTAGGATACATAACAAGATAAAAAATAGTTCATACAGACTTGTTAGAGAAAACAATTGTAAGGCAATGTCATTCATAGATGCATATCTTCAATATGGTATCAGCCATTTTCAGAGACAGAGTAAAACATTTTCCAAGCCCTTACACACTGAAGATGTCAAACTGAAAATGCAAGTGAACAGATATACTAGTTAAGTCACCAGTTAATGTCATCATTATTGAAGGTCCCACACTTAGACTGTTAAGGACTTGGCACAAATATGAGTTTTGAATGGATAAAAAAATGTTTTGCAAAACAGGTTAGTTAATAGGAGATTAGGAGCAGAAGCAAAAGAAATCCCCTCCAAGAAATAGTTGCTATAACAAATATCATATACACGCAATATTGATTGCAAAAATAAAGTAGGACATTGTTTTCTTTCCATTTCAAACATATCATGTTAATGAAACTAATCAAAACTCCAAAGCATGATGAAAAATGAAAAGGGTCAGGGAGTTTATAAAGGAAACGTGGCAAAACATATCATGAATGTACGTACGAGGTTGTTTCCAAGGAATTGAAGAGAACACTCACAAAATCGTAGACAGTAATAAATAACCGACAATCAATTTAGTTTTGTTCACCCAAAATCAAACCCATCCTAATAAAAATCTTAGCTTTAAGCTCGAAATGCAACAGATCTGACACTACGCAAAAATACAAACTTTAAACACGAATTTGAAAAGCTTTGGATAAAGCGGAAGGAACTGGGAACTGGGAACAGGGCAAACTGAAATAAAGAGAGACAAGTTTGACAAACTGCAAAGTGAGAAACAAAAACCCCATAAATGAGAAAGGGAAAAGGGTACCTCTTTTTTTCGTTGATCTGAGGATTAGTTAGCACTCTACTGCAGTTTACTCTGCAGTTCGAACAATCTTTAATTTGAATGGTACAACCGTATAGTGATTTTAGAGAGAGGAGAGAGAGTCAGGAGGGAAAACGTTAATGATGCCAACGAAAAGGATCAAATTTGTTAGCACAACAACAAAAGTGTTTTGAAAGTGGCATGCAGCATACCATTGGTGGTCATTGTAGCAACAAGCCTAAAGGCCCCCTTTTTCTTTTTAAAGTTTTTTCATGTTAAATAATCATTTTTATCTTATCTTTGAATGAATAAAGTATTGATAATTTTATCATTTAAAAGATGAAAAATTAAATTTTAGTCTTAAAAGTTAAAAAAACAAAAAACGACAAATCTATTTATTTGTTAACTTTCTTATGTTATCATTAATGAAAGAGTTTACTCAATATATAAAGGGACGGATTTGTCGGCACTTTATACATACAAAAACAAAATAATTATTTATCCAAAATATAATTTAATCTTCATTTTTTCCTCCATTTTTAATCGTTACAATCATAACATTACAATAAATATTTTAAAAAATAAGAAAGCAAACATAAATTAGAACAAACATAATAATAAGCATAATCTATATATTGCTCTGAAATTTTTATGTGACATTACTTTATCCAAAATATGAAACTCAAACAAAAATGATAATCATTAAATTAATCCTTACAAAAAAATAAGACACAACTTAATTTTGTCACAATAAAAACTTCAAAACAACATACAGTTATGCTTATTAATCAATATTATGCTTATTATTATATTTTGTTTTCCTATTTTTTTAAGTATTTATTGTAATATTATGTTTGTAACGATTAAAAAAAGGGAAGTTGAAAATGAAATTATATTTTGAGTCAATAGTCATTTCCGTCCCTGAATATGTAGAGCGTTGACAAATTCGTTCATGAATATGCCACGTAGGCTCTTTCATTAACAGTAATGGACGAAAGTTAACGAATGAATGATTTTTTTGCACTTTTTTTCACTTTCAAAAATGAATTTGTCAATGTTTTATACATTCAGAGATGAAAATAGCTATTTATTTTTTTATACAGCGTGGATTAACAATCTACTAAGTGATTTATGATAAATCACCTTCAATAACTAATTAGAGCATATCATTTTTTTTTGTCTTAACTCCAGCGCAGGAAGGAATATTAATTAATCTAAAATTTGATTGTAAGGTAAATAAAATATGACAAAGAATTATTTATGTAAAAAATTAAACTTTAATAATATTTGAACGATTCAATCTTAGTTTCAGGACATTATCAATTTACAGTCAATCGCTTGGTCTATCTCAGGTGACTAGTTTGTTTAAGTTTTATATTTATTATTTAGTCCTTTCACTTTAAATTTTCTTTGTTTAATTCCTAGTTGAGTATGTTTAAAGTTATGAGTTGGATCTTTTGAGCTTTTTCCTAAACCCCTAGGGCGTCTCCCCGTTGCGAATGCTTTTCCACTTCGCCGTTGGTGTGCAACTCAACAAGTTTCCCCCCTTGGGCACTCCTTGGGCAGCTCTACCATCGTGGACAGGAGGATGAGTGGGGAAGAGAGAGAGATGCAAGAAAAGAGTTGCTGCGATGAACACTCGTGGCAGTTGAAGGTTAGATAAAAGAGTAGGGGTGTCATATTCGTTTGCAATACCTTTAAATATGCACACATATGATGCGGTTTATTTTTTATAGTTAGATAGATAGACAATAGACAGAGAGACAAATTAAAATTGATTCTAGTGAGAATAATTGCTTATGTGAAACGATAAAAACAATTAAATAATAATTATTAAATCAAAATTAAAAATAAGAGATGATTGAAATTAGAATCTAATTGTAAAATATTTTTTATGAGATCAATAATATTGTTGATATAGTCATCATTTTTATAATTATTATTGTTGTTATCTTATATATTCTATTCAAAAGTCATTTTGTTGGAAAAAGTTTACTTTCAAAGTTAAATTCATAACCAATTAGTTATCTAAGGACAATTTTATTGTTGTTTCAAGACTCACCTTCATTCTACTCACACCAAACCTGCATTTTGTTTAAGGCTTTTTCACTTATATATATTCTTTTTGAAGGTCATTTTGTTACAAAAATATTATTTTAGGCCTCAAATTCACTATCAACTAATTACTAAGACGCGAATTCTAGATGTGAATATCTCTCTTCACAAAAATGTGGACTTTAATTAATTACATTATGAGATATTAACTTCTTCTATTGGACTCAGTTCTTGTTTGTTAAAACTTATTCATTTGATATATTGTATATTTTTTCATAATTTATATTTTATCTTCGTTGGTGTGAAATTTTTAAACATTTAATTAACAAAAAATTACTCTTTATATCTAATTTTTTAGAAATTATTTAAAAATTCAACTATATATAAGTGATTCATATATAACAGTTATTTTATTTGTTAAGAGTTCCACTAATTGATATATTTTTATAAATAATTGAATTTCAAAAGATAAACTATTCCTGTATTTACGTATTCTTTTAATTTTCTTACAATATTTCAAAAAAAATATACGTTTTTATTATTAAACACAGACCAATTCATTAGCCTAGGATTTAAGTAGGTTAGATGTAAACAAAACAAAAACATGATTCATTCATGAGGATAATAGCGAAGCTCACTTTCTTTTTAACACTCTATTATTGGTTCAAATTTATTAAAAAATCATAAATTTTGATAAATTTCATGTTTCATTTTATGAATTTTTTTTCTTAATTTTAAAGTGAGACTTACCAAATTGTTAATTTTCAATATATTTTAGTTAATAATAATAAAAAATAGTATTAAAGAAAGTGTTTTTTTTTACTGCTTAAAAAAAGTATTACTAATACTCCTCTTAATTTAACCAGTGAGTTATAGCCTAATCTGATTTATTTATGCTCAAACCAAAATGGGTTAGGTTAAACAAACCAGACTAACCCCGTATATCCTGTTATATTTTTACTGAAACTTGCCTGGATTATCAATTTCTGGTTTTTACATTATTCAAATAATTTTGTTTCTATAACTGATTGATTTCTGTGCACATGTAGCCAAAAAAAAAAAAAAAAACAGCACGGTAGCCCATGTCTGTTCTCGTCCTACTCTTATCTATCTAGTATCCATTCTCTACTTCTCATTTACTCCTTACTTTATTTGATAAATCATGTATTTTCTTGTTATAATTTTATACTATTTTTTTCCTGTTAAACGAAAATGAAACCAAGACCAACTCACTACATAAATAACTACCCAACTACTGGGGCAAAAAAATTAATATATTGTTTTAAAAAAACTTACGAATTTGGGGTATTTTTAGAAATATTTATGTAAGTATGGTAGTTAGTCGTGTCCCCAAAAAACGTAACTAAACACGTTTTCTCATGCGCGACAGATGCTTAGTTGCGCCCCAAGTAGGCGTGACCGGTCGCGCCCCAGGTAGGCGTGACTCCCTACCCTGTTGCGTCCCACACAAGCGCGACTCTGCGCCTTGTTGTGCCTCCCCTAGACGTGACTTTGGTTTTAAAAAATTATGATAATATAATTTTTAAATTCTAGCGATATAGTTAGTTATATGTTGAGGAAATTATTGGCTTAGAATAATATTAGTTAGTGACCTAGGTTATTTTTGAAATTTAGTTTTATTTCAAATTTTTAAAAAATTATGATAATATAATTATTAAATTAGCGATATAGTTAGTTATCTGTTGAGGACATTATTATTTCAAATTTAAAATAAATCATGATAATATGATTATTAAATTAGCGATATAGTTAGTTTTCTATTGAGAACATTATTGACTTAAAATATTATTAATTAGTAACCTAGGTTATTTTTTAAAATTAGTTGTATTTCAAATTTTTAAAAAAATGTGATAAAATAATTATTAAATTAGTGATATAGTTAATTATATGTTGAGGACATTATTGACTTAGAATATATTATTAGTTAGTGACCTAGGTTATTTTTGAGAGTTAGTTGTATTTCAAATTTAAAATAAATCATGATAATATGATTATTAAATTAGCGATATAGTTAATTTTCTATTGAGGACATTGTTGACTTAAAATATTATTAGTTAGTGACTTAGGTTATTTTTTAAAATTAGTTGTATTTCAAATTTTAAAAAAATTATGATAAAATAAGTATTAAATTAGCGATATAGTTAGTTATCTGATGAGGACATTATTGACTTAGAATATTATTAGTTAGTGACCTAGGTTATTTTTGAAAATTAGTTGTCTTTCAATTTTTTAAAAAATTATGATAATATAATTATTAAACTAGCGATATAGTTAGTTAGTTATACCTAGGTTATTTTTGAAAGTTAGTTGTATTTCAAATTTAAAACGGAAGAGTCACGCCTGGTATATTTATAGGGGAGTAAAACGGAATGCAGAGTCGCGCCTGGGGGGCAGGCGCAACATGGCGCAGAGTTGCGCATGTGTGGGGCATGGCGTAGAGTCGCGCTTATGTGGGGCGCAACAAGGGAGGGCCAACTACTGGTAATTACTGAGCACCTGTCGCGCTTGGGGTAAACATGTTTAGTTATGTTTAGAAGACTTGCGTAAATACTTCTAAAAATATCCCAAATTCGTAATTTAAAAAAAAAAAACAATATATTAATTTTTTTGGCCAACTACTGGTAATTACTTCCTGATTGTTTCCTGCACCTAATCTGGAATATAAAATTATATTTTTAAAAAATCTTTCTGAAATGTAATTTTATATGTCGGATTAGATGTTCTGAAAGCTTAAAAAAGTAATGAGGTACAGAAAGCAACTGTTTATTGAACTATAGAAACCAACCGGAGCATCAGTACAAGAGATTATAGAAAACGGGGCATCAGGCCCAACTCAGGAATTGAATTTGAAACTCCAAAAATTGTATAAAAATGTTTTTTTTCTTGTGCAAATTGTAGTTTCAGTGGATGTTTGATAAAAGTTGAAAAAAATCAAAAGTTCTTCCACTTTTTTAAAAAAAAAATCCTTTTTCATTCAGTATATTAAAATTCGTTATTGTACATTAAAATTCACAAAAATACTTTTTAAACTTTAATTCAAATATAAAATGCATTAATTTTGTTAGTTAACAATTTATCTAAGTTTAATGAGATTAAGACAAATTTCACTTTCCTTTCCCATTCAACATTCATTCAAAGTATTCTTCCCTTGCCATGCTTCAACCAGCAGCTGCTTTGCGGACCTTGCGGACTGCTCGTGTAAAAAGACCGTTGAAAATGAGTTAGAATGGATATGATAAATATATAAAAAGCATATGTTCAGGCCCGTTCCTGGGGCAGGCCGAGCAGGACATCCGCCTAGCCTCAAAAATAAAATAAAATAAAACATATGTTAAGGGTTTATTTTATGTGTTAGGGACTTATTTATTTTATCTCTTAATTTTAATATTATTTATATTTCAAAAAATTTGTGTATTAGAAGTTCATTTTTTCTATTCCTTAATTTTAATATTATTTGTATTTCAAAAAATTCATGTGTCAGGGACCCATTTTTTCCACTGTTAGATTTAATATTATTTGTATTTCAAAAAATTTGTATATTAGGAATTCATTTTTTGTGTGTTAGAGACTATTTTTTCATCTCTTAGTTTTAATATTATTTGTATTTCAAAAAATTTGTGTGTTAAAAGTTCATTTTTTCATCCATTAATTTTAATATTATTTGTATTTTAAAAAAATATGTGTTAGAGGCCCATTTTCTTTAATTCGTCTCCAGTCAAAGAATTTTCAAGGTCCATTTTTTTCAATTCGTTCCTATCCAAAGAATTTTCAGACCGGATCTGCATATGTCAATCTAGAGAATCTTTCGAAACATTTGATCCAGAAATTCGTCCCATTCATTAAAAAAAAAAGGGAAAAGTAAAATAGGGCAACATAACACCCCTTCTGCAATTTATTCCCACTAGCAAATGTTTTTCCACCAAAATTCCTCACAAACATTATTAAAAACACAACAATTCGAAGGAAGCTGGTGTTCAAACAAGGAAAGCAGCTATGCGACTGATCACACCCTTAGAATTCTCAGTTTCAGGATGGTAGATCTGAAAGCAATGTTCCTCTCTCTCCACTCGAACCAGTTCCACGTCCCCTTCCCACCCACTCTTCTTAACAGCATCACAGTACCAAATCCCTCTGTCCCTAAGATCATCCTTCCCCGCCACAAAAATCAACATCTTGTGGCACCCAAGAGAGGCCAAGCTAGGCGCCCCAGAAGCCAAAGGATTGATCAAAGGGTTATCAATGCCACCTGGCGCTTCAGGGTACACAAATTTCCAAACTTGCATGGCTGAACTCTCTTCAAACCCCTCAACCGGTTCGGATAAAACCGGTTCTGAACTCCAGAACAACGGAAAAGCAAGAACCGCACCCGTTATTTCCACACCCCCAAGTAAACTCACACTCTCACTCTCAACACCCACGCGAAGAACTGCGTTGTGCGCAATATTGGCGCCCGCAGTGTCACCCCCGATGTAAAACCTGTTAAAATCACCGTGCTTTATCAACCACGGTTCAGCGTTGGTGATGGGGTTGTTCTTGGAATGGGAAGTTACCCATTTGAGAGCCTCCCAGCTATCTTCATATGCTGCGGGAAGAGGGTTCTCTGGGGCGAGCCTGTACTCGACGGAAACTACGATAACTTTCGCTTCGGAAGCTACGAGGTTGAGGTAGCGGTGGTGGAGGAAGGAGAACGCGGATTCGAGGCAGAACGCGCCGCCGTGGAAGTAAACAAAGATCGGAAGCTTTTGTTGGGAGTTGTTGAGTTTGGGGAGGTACACGCGCGCGGAGATGGAGGGGTTTTCGGAGATGACGATGTCTTTCGAGGAGACTAATGTTTCGGGGTCTTCGAGGGAGGGTGGCACGTGCGGGGAACCTAGGAAGCGCTCCACGGTTCCGTCGTTGTAGACGCGGAGGAGAGGAGGGAGCTCTCTGGCTATCACTTTGGAAGCCATTGAAGGAAGGAAGCAGAGAGAGATGGTTTTGGGAATTTAATAAGGAGATGGAATGAATACAGATGATGACATGAATATGAGTCAAATTGGAGCAGCTGATGATAACTTCACATGTGGTCAAGGACAAAACTTGGGTGATTCCTTCCTCGTGGTGTCACACTACCCAACCCATACTTTCCCCCCGAATAAGGGTCTTAGAACTGAATTAGCTGACCTGTTGAATTGGGTTGACTTGTTAAAAAAAAGTATTAATTATGAGAAATTTTTACTTTTTTTTTTCTGATCCATTCATTATTTATCATGTGAGTAATCTACCTAGAAAAAATAAAAATTTTCATTAATCTATTTAAAAAAATTAAAAATTGTCATTAATATAAGAAATAACAATGACTCACAATACTGACATGACGAACAATAAATGAATCAGAGCAAGAAAAATATATTACTCCAATACCTAAGAATTACTCATTAATTATAAGGATATCGTTACCTGTCATTAAGGTATTAAGAGCGTAAACAAAGTTTATGAACAACCGTAATCTTACGCATTTTAATAAGAATATTTTTTTTATTTAATTTCTTAATCAATGTTCAATTGGTACTGATTAACATTTGGCTAATTGTATAAGTAAACATCATATACCTCACTGCATTAATTAGATACTTTTCTTAACCGTATCCAACGGGAAAGTTGAGGGTAAGTTACTGTAGATGCATTCCTATGTATTTCTTGCTCAATCAAAGTCCCCAAAGTGCAGGCGGCTTCACATCTTTACTTCACATGGCGTGACCCAACCTTTGGCATTTCATTACATTAAGAAATAGACCTACAGGCTACAGATTAGTGTCTGTTTAAATTAATTCATCATCATCAACAACATCTTTAATACAAATTAATTAGATCAGCGATAAATGAATCTAATTATAAATCGAAAATAAGACAGAAAGATAAAGGGATAGAAAAGAAAAGGTGAAAAAATAAACAAAAAAAATAAACTAAAATAAAAGAGGGATGAAAGAAGGATAAATTTTTTTGTTTAAATTAATTAATAAAAATAAATTATTTTGATAGTTGATTATGGATATAAAGTTCATAAGGAAAATGAAATCATACGCAAACATCGCCTATAGATATTTGTAGTTGCACTGCATCTACTTGTTGCTTTCTTCTTTATTTTGCCTTCTATGATAAAAGGATCTTTAAAACCGCATTCTTTTATAGATCCAATGAGAGTCGAGTGACAACACATGCATAGAAATTAAGTTAGCATGCATTTGCATTGTATCATATCTCTATTCTGCTATAATCTAAACTACAAAGTACTTCTAAATAGTTACACTGACAAAATATTTTCTGTCAATAAGTTAATACTTTATAATCTACAAAATAATCTCATTTAAAACCTGTTATCAACTGTGTGTAACAGTGTATGGATCTATAAAGTTCAAAATTATGGTTTAGACAGAAGTTTTTCTCACGGGTTTTTTTTGCATAAATTATGGTTTTGAGATTCTCAAGTGAAATCTAAACAAATACTAGCTTGTTCTGCATCACAGAAATAAATAGAATGATGCAACAAAGAACCAAGGAGGATGTCAAACGGATTGCACATGAGAAAAATTTCTTCTTGATTGAAGGACGTTCATCGTAAAAGGTACCCAATGTAATTTTCAGTTTTCTTCACTTTAAGGCCTTAAGCTTATTGCAGAAAGCTCGATGCACAAAAAATGAAAATCTGGAATCAGACTTCCATTGGAAAATGGAACTAGGGATTGACCCAAAGAGAAGGAAACTTGGAAAGCTATGATCAGAGAAAGAGAAAACTCTTATCATCAAGAAAATTCATTATACAAAAATTGTATCAGTATTACACTGTAATTTTATTTATAACACAGATTAAGTAAGAATTTGTTGTAACAGAATGGTAACTCCTACAGTTACACAATCTCATACCTAACTAATTGGCCATTGTTAACTAACAGCAGAAATTGCAACATTCCTATGAAAGAGCTTCCTAGTTAAGAAAGAAATTAATGTTGAGACCCAAAGATACCACAGTTCGTTGCGACTTATAAGGAGATTGTAGGTAGAGTTGTACTAGGTAATTTCACATGACCATTTCAAGACCAGTGAGCCAGCACACAGCTGAGGGACTTCTACACACGATTGTGATCAAACTTGTCATGGATCACAGTTGAAGATCAAATCAAAATTATCTAAGAAAACAAAAGGTCAAATGGAACAATTTTACATGTTTTATGGGGAAAAAACCAAAATAATATTTTTTTATTTGATATTTACTAAAAAGGGACAGTTTGTCAAATATTTACAAAATTGGGGTTGTCAATCACGCCCAAAATAGGCGTGTTACAACACGCCCAAATGGGACGTGTTCTTGCAGATGGCGCCACGTGGCAGCTACGTGGCAGTGTCCAAGTGCAACGCGATTTTTTCGTAAACTTCGAAAGGTCATAACTTTTGACTGGGACGTCCGATTGAGGTGATACCGTTGGCCATGCGATCGTTGTTTCGAGGAGAAGCCCTTGGCAAGTGCCCAATGGGAACTTGCCCAAAAATTTTTCCCAAACGAGACCTCTAAGTGCTTCAAAAATGCGATTTTGTCTTTCAACCTCCAAAAAATTGCTCGTTTTTTTATTTTTTATTTAATCAATTAGTGAATTGCATGCTATTTTTTATTTTTTCAATTACTCCTTTCAATTTCGAGCGTTTTGACATAAAATACGTCTCCATCGGACTTTTCTATCAAAATTTATTACTATTTAAAGTATAACAGATGTAATTTCTTAAGAAGATATATTTATTGTTTCTTGTAGTATTGGATGGTAGGACAAATTAAATATATGCCTAGGGATGGAAATGGATTAGGTCACCTATCAAGGGCTTTTGGCCTGACCTATTTAAGGCTAGGTTAAGGCTTTTTGAAAAGTCTATTTAAATAAAAAGGTCAGGCTTAACCTCTAAAAAAAATTGTTAAACCTAATAAACTGACTTATTTAATATATATATATATATATATATTTATTGTAAAGTAGGTTTTTAATATATAATAGGCTCGTAGGTCAAGTCAAGCTTTTAAATAGATTAGGCCAGACCTAAAAAAAAACCTATGATAGATAAATACGGTAGGCCAAACTTTACATTTTTAAATCAGGCCCAGGTCAGGCCTAACGAAGTCTGACCTGACCTTGCCTGTTTCCACCCATATATATACGTCAAGCAAATTTCTCAAGCAAATTCTTTAAACAGTCATAATTTTTTATAGGAATATCCGATGGAGGTGTATTTTATGTCAAAACGCTCGAAATTGAAAGAAGTAATTGAAAAAATAAAAAATAGCATGCAATTCACTAATTGATTAAATAAAAAATCAAAAAACGAGCAATTTTTTGGAGGTTGAAAGACAAAATCGTATTTTTAAAGCACTTAGAGGCCTCGTTTGGGAAATTTTTTTGGGCAAGTCCCATTTGATAACTTGCCAAAGGCTTCTCCTCGAAACAACGATCGCGTGACCACCCGTTTCGCCTCAATCGGATGTCCTAATCAAAAGTTATGATCTTTCAAAGTTTACAAAAAAATCACGCTGCACCTGGACACTGCCACGTGACGTCATATGCAAGAACACGTCCTTTTTGGGCGTGTTATAACACGCTTATTTTGGACGTGATTGACAAGTCCACTTTTATAAATATTTGACAAATTATCCCTTTTTGATAAATATCAAATAAAAAAATATTATTTTGATTTTTCTGGCATGCTTTCTAATATTGAGACTAAACTAATGATATCCTTCATGAATATCGTTGTGATCAGGACAGCTGCACCTATGTTGAGATTTGATTTGAGAATGGAGAAATCATCTATTTTTTGTACATTCTGAAAAAATTTCCCAAAATAAACAAACTCACAATATGGCCAACAGCATTCCAACCTCACTAGCTACTACATAAATGGAGAATTTTTTAACTGGCCCACCATCTGAACTAACTTTTTGACAAAGGATAAAAGGAGCCAAGCCATTAATTAGTCATAATCATATTTTAGTCATTCATTGTCGATGTTTTCCTACTTTTTGACAGCGTAAGATGTGTAGGTGTGAAAAAACATACCTAAAATGTTTAGCATCACCGCACCACCTACTTTTTCCACGTTATTCCATGTGTAAATTTTACATCATATAGGAAAGTAAAACCCAAACAGTAACAAAAACTAGAACAGAGGAAGAGAACAAGGAACACAAAATCATAATATTCAGAATTTCAGATCACAGAGGAAGAATTCCATGGTTGTTGTTATTCATATTCTCACACAACACAACAGGACAAATCAAGCAAAGACATTTATTCTACTCATACAGAAACAAACCCAAGCGTTTGATCAACTTCGTGGCATTCTCAGATTCCGGATGGAAGATATGATAAACATGATCCTCACCATTCTCCTCAAACAACTCCAGATCCCCTTTCCACCCACTCTTCTTCACAGCTTCATAGTACCAAACCCCTCTATCCCTTAGTTTATCCTCGCTAGCCACACATACAATAATCTTGAAACACCCCAATTCAGCCAAACTAGGCGCCCCAGGAGCCACTGGGTTGACCATAGGGTTATCAATGCCACCGGGCGCAGAAGGGTAAACAAAATCCCAAACCACATAGGGTAACCTCTGTTCATGCCCTGTAACAGGTTCTGACCCAATTGGGTATGAGCTGTGGAAGTAAGGATGGGAGAAAATAGCTCCTAGTAACTTAACACCACAAGGTAAAGGCTCAGTTCCAGCACGCATGGCAATGTTGTGAACGATGTTGCCACCTGCACTGTCACCACCAATGAAAACTCTTTGGAAATTGCCGTGGTTAATTAACCATTGTTCTGCGTTGATGGGGCTGTTTTCGCTGGAATGGGATGCGACCCATTTGAGAGCTTCCCAACAATCGTGGTAACATGCGGGGAGAGGGTGCTCTGGGGCGAGCCTGTACTCCACGGAGACTACTATGCAATTTGTTTGGGAAACGAAGGTGTTGAAGTGGTGGTGGTAGAGTTGGGAGAAAGCGGATTCGAAGAAGAAGCCACCACCGTGAAAGTAGACCAAGATGGGAACTTGATTTATTGTGGTGAGTTTTGGAAGGTAAATTCGAGCAGAGACTAAGGGGTTTTGTGAGATGACGATGTCTTTAGATGAGACTCCGGTTCGAGGGTCATCAATTGAGGGTGGCACAAAGGGTGTTTCTCTTGGCCTTTCCACGGTGCCGTCGCTGAAGACTCTGATATAGGTAGGAATCTCTGCAACGATCTCTTTTGGGTTTGGGGAAGCCATGTGAACGAGGAACACGAACAGAGTAGTTAGAAACAGAGGAGTTGGTTTTTTTCTTCAGATAGAAGCGGGATTTACTTTTTAAGAGAATGATTGGATAACTTCAAGGGTAGTTTGGCAGGAAGAAGTTTCTGGAGAAATCATAAAATTTGAAAATGTTTAGAATCAATAAAAATTGTTTGGTTAAAAATTTTAGATAAATTTTTTAAGAATTATATATATGTTTATTGATTATTTTAATTATTTATAACATTATATAATTTAATGAAAATAATATAATGTTTTTATTTTAATTATTTATTATATTATTTAATTAAAGAATAATATAATATTTTTAGCGATAAAAATTAAACTCTAAAAGCATGATTTTTATCACTCTCATGAAAAAAATTATCATGAAAAATTAATTAAAAACATTTTCAACAAATATATTTTCAATAATATTTTATTTAAAAATATATATCAAAACTAAATTTTCCAAGATGTTCCCGAAAAATCAAAAAACTTCTGAAAGCTCCCTAAAAAATTGCTGACCCGTGAAGTCAAACTACAATGTCGTAGGGAATCGGATTAGTGCTGACACAATAATACAGACACGATAGGAATAGGATATCAGATATGATACAATAATACAATGATAGAAGTATTACTTGTCAAAAAAAAGAAATGAAATAATAATACAATATGGTTACATTTTGTTGCCTTCTTAATTTCTCATTCAATATGATTTTATATGGCTGCAGTCTGCAGAGATTCGGCTGACATTGACTGCATTTATATAGCCCCCGGGATACAGATAAGATAAGATTTAAAGAAAAAAGTGATGCGATATAATACAAATAAAAAGGTTCGATTACATATTATTTTATAAATTTTATAACTTAAGTTAAAGAAAAAAACACATCATTTTGTTACTAATTTTTGTAAAATGATGTTGTTTAGTCAATGTATTATTATTATTTTAGTATCTGATATTATATTTAATAAATAAAATATTTGAATATTTAATTATGGTATTTAATTTGCCAATGTATTATTTTAATAAATTAGAATAAATATAAATATTGTATTATATGTAAAATTGACTGTGCAATAATATTAAATATTATATTTGTTAAATGTAATAAAATAATATATAATTATCTCTTAATCTTTATATTTAATAATTTTATTATGTGTTATTATGTTTAGTAAATATAGTATTCAATATTTTTCCACGGTCAATTTTTCTTATAATATAGTATGATATTTATTAAACGTAATGTATCTATAAATAAATAGTATGTGTATATTGATAATATAAAACTTTTTTTAATAAAAGTCACACAAAAGATTATTTCTTATTAGTTGGTAATAATAATGTGAATTTTACATTGAGAATACATATTTATTAAACTTGGTTATTTTTAAACATCCTAAAGTATCTGATAACTCGACACGAGAATTTAATACACTCAAAATGTCCTTATCTGATATATATGCTAGTCCTAAAAAAATAAATTAGACTCTTTATTTCTTAAATTTTAAAAAATGCAGTATATAGGTTTTAATAAGTTAAAAATTTAATGATAAAAATATAGCTTTAATTTTATTAATTTTTTATATCCTTGAAAATTTGACTACATATAGAGTATTTAATAATGCAATATATTTATGATGTGTTTAGTAAGAAGGGGGGAAATTGGATAGGTGGATCCAAGAAATAGAAAAAGTGGGTGAATGAAAGGTTTTAGGGGTATTTGGTTTAATAGAAATGGAGAAGAAAAAGGAAAGTGGGAAATAGGAAAAGAAATATAAAAATAAATAAATATTATGATATGTAAAAATCAATTATGCTGAATTGCTTTTTGACGGTTTAAACCTATGTAACACATGAAATTGTGCCTAAATTAGCAATTTAACCACTCGGAAAAAAGTCACAACAAAGTGTCAAAGATGCAACTTCCTACTATTCATTTCATTTTTGAGCAGTTTTACAGAAAAATAAAAATGTTTGGGAGCTACAACTTTTTATTTCTCTCTTTCTCTTTTAGTGTTTTTCCTTAATCAAACACACTCCATTTCTTATTTCTCATATATTTGTTTTCCTTCCTTCCTATTTCTACCTATAATATATTAAATATGACATTTTTAAATACAATATGTTTATCAAATTTAATGAATGTAATATATATTTTAATATACAGTTTTTTTTACTATCTTTTAATTTTTAAAATAATTCTTTGATAAAACTGATTTTAAAATAAAAAATTGAAATATATAAGAACTTGTTTGTTGATTTTTGTCCTTGATAATTGTTTGCATATTTATTTGACACACACATATTATACATTAAAAACTATATTATTTTTATTAATGTTTAAAAGAATTAGTTTATAGCTGTAAAAAAAAAAGGAATTAGTTTATAAAATAAAGGAAAAGTTGGATTCAATTGTCAACTCCTCCTATTTTAAGATAGAAAGGTTTAAATATATTAATATAATATTAATTAATTGATAAATATATGTAATAAGTCATATCTTAATTTCTATACTTAATAATGACTTATTTATTATTTAATAAAGATAGTATTTATTGGCAGTTAAAATTAATTTAGGAAGAGGTGTCTAAGGCAGGAAAAGTCTTCCAATTCAAATAACACTTATAAATATACTTACATTTACTTTACTGCAATTAGATAAGTATGGATTTGAAGACTTGTCAAATTCGAGATCATGTCTTGTACGTCTTGATCACTGCCTAGAGTACAATAAAAGTTATTGAGAAGTAAATTTTATTTATATATAATTATGATACTTATTAAACTAATATATTTATTAAATTTAATAAATGTTATACATGTTTTTTAAAATGCGTGGTTATTTTATATGAATTTATATATATATTAGGATTTATTATTAAATACAATGTAATTGTTACAAAATTGAATATTATATATATATATATATATTAAAATATACATTAGATTTTTTATAATTTATAAATATTTTTGAATTATAAAATTTAAATTTATATTAATATAATAAAAATAAATTGATATTACAGACGTAAATGGAATTTAAAAATTATTATTTTTCGATATTACTAAATAATTAGGAGTAAACCCTCTTAAATCTCTTAGGAGACTTGTTATGATTGCATAGTATGATCAAAACTTTAAAACAAAAGGTTGTCGATATTATAGATTTGATGAAATAGAGAAAACATTCCTTTGTGATTAAACTAAAAGTCCAATTCCTATACTTGATACTTTATTTCATTTTGATTCTTTTATATATATAAAAAAAAACTTTATTTCATACCTAATATTACAACTTAGAAAGTTAGAATCAGCGTTCTTTACCCTTGCTTTCGATTACAACATGAGGGAGGTCGAAGTTGCCATTTTGAGACATTTTCCCGCAGCCAAATTGTGAAAAAATTGAAATTTGTGGTGCACTATGCCAGCGTTTACAGAGTTTCAAAGTTTGGACAGGAATGACAAAGTACTCAACAGCAGCAGCTGCTTTAGTTTGAGTATTAATGTGATCTGCAGAATCGTAGTTGTTGGAGTGAGATAAGAGTTAAAAATAATAAAGGGAAGACAATAAATTTTTAAAAAGGAAAAAGCTCAACCAACATGTCTCGTGGTATCATTGGATAAGTGAAATAGAAAAGAAAAATAATGTTATTTAGTTAGAAAAAAATAGAAATAAAAATATTATTTTGTCAAAGATAAGTTATAAAAATATCTTTGTATTAGTTTAAAATAATAGTTTTAATCTAAAAACTCAAACTCTTTGCTCAATTATTCTTAACATCAAATTATTTGTTTCTATTTTTTATTTTTTATGTTATAAAAATATTTGTTTTTAAGTAATTAAAGAAAAAAGTAAAAAGAGAGAAACCTTCTCCTCCTATCTAATGCTAATTCTCTTTTTTTCTCCTTATAAACAAACATTTTATTTCTCTTTTTTCTATTTTCTTCCTCTTTATTTAAACAATCTATTAAATACTTTATTTAGATTTCGATATCAAGATTCATGTTTAAAAAATTTCGATATCTAGTAAACAATCTTTACTTTAGTGATTGATTAATTTGAAAATAGTGGATACTGACGGCAAAAAAATATATATAATCATCCAATACAATTTATTATATATAATAATTTTTTTGAATTTAATAATAATCTTATTAAAAGTCAAATTCATTATTACTTTTAATTAGTTAAAAAATATATAATTTATACAGTACTGATAGTATATAAAAATTAAACTATGTTAAAAAAGGTTTTTCTCCTAATACCTGTCTTCTGAAAAATATATATGCTTTTGTTATTGTGAAGGCAATGATAATAAATAAAAAAAATAGAAATTAAAGAAAGAAAAATATATTGGTCAACGTTGTCTATTAATTGAGGGTGTATTCATTTGTAGAAAAAATAAGTAAAAGAGAAGAGAAATAAACAGTGAAATAACGTGAGTCCTGGACTTCTATATCATATTTTAATTTAAAACTCTTTCATTTCAATTTATTTCCTTTTTATTTCTTTTCATTAAGTGCTAATGCAATACTTTTAATCTAACATGAAGTAGCGAATGCTTGGTTTGATTTGAAAAATAAAACAAAAAGAGAGAATATAAAAAAAAAAAGAATTTAGGTAAAAAGAAAGTAATGATAAAAGTATATTTTAATGTATTGTTTATCTTCAGAATCAGAAAAAAAAAGTTTCCTAATACATTAGTATTTGTCTTTTTTGGATAGTAATACAAATTAAGGAATTAAATATGCCAACTTTCCAGTTTTTCCACAAAGAATCAAAGTGTTATTATAAAAACAATCAAAATTAAGAAAAAGGTGTTTTAAATAAAGATAATATTATTAAATAAGATCAAATTAATTAAGATTTTTTTATATTTTACACTATCTTACATGTCTTTTTTGTGAAATAAGATTAAAAAAAAATCTTACTTGTTCAAGTTTTTGTTCAATTTTATATATATACTATCATCATTAGGTAGCTCATTATATTTGGAGTAAATATCGTTGTAGATATTTTGGATAGTACGTGTCGGCACTTGTACTTTTTATTTGATAAAATTTTCAGTTCTGTCCGTGGCAGATTTTATAAAAGATCGTTTTATTTTATAGTCATTTTATATAAGGAATCTCTTACATAAAATTTTAATTTCGTGAAAAATAAATATAACTGTCAAAATAAGTTATTCGGCCTGATCCAATGAGTCAAAGCGTTAAAAATAAATAGAATTATGCTTCCTACACCAGCACTTTTGCTTATACACCCAGCTCTAAATAGTGTAATACCAAAAATGCCCATGCTAAAAATGGTTAAATAGGAACAGTGATTATCTTTTCCCATACACCATTCATACTCCCTTTCTTCTTTCTTCTCTATCATTCTGTCGTGCCGTTCTTCTCCTCCACGCATAGGCTATTGGTTTCCATTAAGGTCGTGATTGTTGGACGTTCTTGCTTGTGTTGATCCACCTGAGTTCTGCCATCGTCCTCCACGTAAGTTGTTGCTTTGATTTTTGACAGCGCTGTTTAGGTTGATTGGGAAAAGAATTGGGCGTTCATGGATACGGATTGACAATCCGTAAGGTCAAACAAATTGGAAAATATGGAAATTATCGTACGGATTAGCAATCCGTAAGAAAAAAAAGATTGGAAATTCATAAAGGTCATATGGATTGCTAATCCGTATGACCTTTACAGATTATCACAGACCTGGTTGCAGGAACATACCTCCGACAAACCCAAACCAACCAATCACCACGAATGATGACCACCTCCGCCACCACCAAAACAATAGACCAACCGAAGATGAAAAAACGCAGTTGAAGAATGAACGAAACCAATGACACAGCCCACAAAAAATAAAGAAAAGCTTGGATGTATCTGTTTTAACCAACAACAAAAAGGAGAACATTCTTGAAATAACAAAATTTTGCTGGGTGTATAAGAATAATTATTGATGTATGAAGCATTACTCAAATAAATAAATCTGATTGAGACAACTCAACTTTCAAATAAGTCAATTTGTTGGCCTGCTTGATCCATCAAGTGGGCCTAATTGGTTCAGTTTTTTTTTTATTGTTAATTTTTAGGTTTAAATATATTTTTTCTCTTTATAATTTAATTTTTTTTTTCATTTTCGTTCTTGTAATAAAAATATTTAGTCTTTATAAAATATGTTTGTTTTTTCATCCTTAAAGTACTTTGAAGATAAAAAAAAAACATTTTAAACAATGAAAAAAGTATTATTTAAAATATTTAAGGACGAAAAAAATATTTTACAATAACTAAAATAATTTTTTATAGGAACAAAATAAAAAAAAAGTTAAATTACATGGACAAAAAATATATTTAAACCAATTTTTTATATATATTATACAAAAAAGAAATGTTAGTATCTATCTTAATTGATGTGTTGTTAAATAATTTTTTGAACTATTTATTTCTTTAAATTTTAATTTAAGGATATTGTCATAATTTTTTTATCATTTAATTTTCTTAAATAAAAATTCTCTTATCTTTGAAATATTATAACTAATAAACGAAATATTTGATTGTTGTTGCAAATATGAAATATTTATCAACTTTATAAAATATTTATCAACATTACCTATAAATAATCTCTTCCAGAACCATGTTTATTGAACTCTCTCCTTTTCACTCACTTATTTTTTCTATGCAATGGTGTACGTTAAAAAAAATACATTTAATACCAATATTTTACTATGGATTAAAATGCATTGTTTGTCTCTCATCTTTATGTATTTACTTTTTAGTTTAGTATAGTTTCCTATGTTTAAAAAGGTTTATTTTTGTTCTTTAGAGTGATTCGATTGAATCGAAGGACTCTTCATGAATTGCATATGGATTAAAATGCATTGATCCTAAGTTCAATACATCCTTCACAACTTAGCCACCTTCCCCCATGCTTGGATTATGCAACCACTAAATATCTCTGTTAGCCTTTGTCGGGCGTAGATATTATGTACATGCTTGTTTGGTTAGTTAGGGTTTGCAGAATTGCAGTTTGCAGCTTAATTACTGAGTACTTACGATAATTAGATCAAGCTAACTCTGTGTGTGTGTGTGTGTGTGTGTGTGTGTGTGTTGTGTGTGTGACATTTGCAGTTTCTGCTATCAATGAATCATTTCTTCTCAATCATAAATCAAGAACAATTTTGGGCCGCATCAGCAGCATGCCTTCGACATATTTGAATGAAGTATTTGCAACAATAATTTACAACAAATTCCATGTCAGATGACAGAATTTAATGGTCTGACAGAAATAACCCCAGCGGCACAATTTCCTTGCAGAAAACTTTTTGTTCATATATACACGGAAAACAATATTTACAACTATAATTATAAAGTCAACAATGGTAATTCCCTGAACGTAGCTATCTGAGAGAGGAACTGTTAAGTCATATAACCGTCACATTGCATGAGAAAAAAACAATGTTCGTGAAGGTCATATTTGCTATATCTATGATAATGACGTTACAGACACAAAGGGGCTTACACCTCATTTAAAAAGAAGCATCATCATGACTCCGGCGTTAGATATTTCTTTTACCCGAGCTGTATACCATACAGGAGACTGCTACCTGGTACAACAAAAGGAATAACATCTACTACATTCTGTACAACACAATCGGTTAAAGGTCAAGAATAAAATGGGTGCATACTACAGTCGGTTGTCAAGAGAGTTGGCCTTTGTAAGAGCTTTAACAAAGTAATTGCGGATCTCTGGCATTATGCGCTGAATCAGAAGAGAGTACCTGCAAAAAATGGGTGCAGAAAAAAATATAAGGTGAAGAATTAGACTCAAACAATGCACAATAAGTGTGAATTTCTATCATCATAGCATCATTTTTGTCAAAAGCAAGAAGAACTAAGAAGATAACAACTGTGCAAAAAAGAAATAAACAGCAAATGCCCAGCTATAGAAACCCTCGTCTACCACAAATCAGTATGCATGATAAATTTATGATACCCAAAAACGAGTCCTTATTCATATTTGGATACAATAGGTTACATATTTTTTTATACTTACACTAGTGAAAGTAATCATTCATCAATTCTCAAGATCCAAATTTATTTTAAGAAATTAAGTCAACAATATAGTTCACCAAACAACATGCAATGCACTGCTAAACCCAATGACCAAGTTCATTATACTCGGCTATTAAGACATTGTAGAGGTAAAAAACACCCACAAGACTTAAACACAGTATTGAGGGATTCAGATCTATACCCTGGCCTTGAACTCAATTTATCGAATTGCTCCAAGATAAAAAGGATGCATGCATGCCTCAATGATATTGCATTGAAGGCTTCTGAAAGTTCATACATACTTGACACATTCTCTAGCGATATATCCTGTGACAGAAAACAAGGGGTAATGAGGAGCCCACTTTCAAGTCTAATATTTAGTACAGGGATACATCCATATATACATATATAAAACCAATTTTCCTAGCTCACCTGTGCAATTGTGTACTCACAGAGTCTCTTAAGTCCTTCCAAAAGATATTGATTGGCTGCTCGGAGAAGATCTTGAGCAATATCCAGAGTGACATCAACTGATCCACAATATACAAATCTGGATAAAGATCAAATAAACAAGATAAGTTGTCCAGAAATTATTAAAAGCATTCACAGAACAACTTTAATAAAATACATGATTGCAGAATTTACTAGACCTCATCATCAACTCAAATATCTCCCATCTAATATTTGGAATCTCTATGTCCCTTGCCTCCTTCTCCTGCACCATGCAATAAAACACATTTTTACGCCACTGACATTAACTATTATTTTCTGCTTCAAATTAAAACACAAGTTTTGATAGTTACGTACTTAATATTTAAATTCACCATTCAAATCAATATCAAAAATCATAGGTGATAAATAATATACCTCATGAAACCAAGTGGATAAAGGAGTTATTTTTATGACCAACATACTTTTTTTCCCTAATAATGTAATGTGTGAGATTATGTCTTGATATTATTCCTGATATTGTATTTATTATTAGAACATTCTGTCTCTTAATAATCAATACTGATCTTTTTTCATATTATAAATAGCATGAGGTGTGGTCTACATTGACACACATTATAGTAAAACACTGTTATATAATGGAATTTAAAAAAAATAATAATAATTCTTTTTGTGCCATGTGTATTCATTGGAGGGGCTTTAGGGGTGGGGAGGAAGGAGAAAGATGATTCATTGGTGAAGCTCAATATAAACTCACCCTGTAACCACCATCAAACATTGCACGAAATGCATCTGACGATGCAAGAAGACAAATTCTATGAGCATAAAATTGTTTGCCTGCAATGAAGAACAAATATCACCCAATTAACTTCACCTGCCAACTGAAGCTACAACACCGCATTTCAGGGAAGGTAATTTTCAACCAACAGTTTAATGAATGAAACAATGTGGACAAAAGGCATCAACCTTCAACAAAAAATGTAACGTCAGACAATGTAGCATTGTTTACATACTGCTCTCCTAAATAGACCTGCAAGGAGAATAATCTGCAGTTATAAATATACCAGCTTTTAGAAAATCCTAATTCGGGAATTATTTAGCCAAGGCAGAGTGAAGAAGGAGCTCGGCATCAGGATTCTTATGCAAGTGGCAAGCATGTAAAACAGCAAGCATTGATCATAAATCATAATGACTGCTGATTCTTAGATCATTAGATGCTCATTATTTAAATGGACCATATATTTATAACCTGTGGTGTTGGAGAAGGAGGAGCAGCATCCACAGGAGACAAGGTCAAGGCTTTATTGGCTAACTTGCATAAAGCCACAGCACCATCAAGTTGCTGCTTAGAGCTAGATGAGCCAAGAAGCCCAATAAGCAACTCAAGACCTGCATGGACGATTGCTCAGCTTCAGAATAGAACAAGCACATAAAGGAATTTATGAAACAAAAAACAACATGAACAAAACCCATGACAAACACTTTACCAAGAAGATCCATACCATAGTGATCGATAAAAATTATTCTCTGATCATCTGAAGAGCAAAGATGCGCAAGAGCCAAAGCAACTTGTCTTTGACAGCCCTTTTCTGAAACTCGCATGAGATATAACAAATGGTTCAGCACCTACAGAAAAAGAAAAATATCAGATTATAAATTTGAACACAAAACTTAAAAAACTCAAAAAACAATAGGGTACCCAGTAGCACACCCATCACTTTCCATGATATTTACAAGAAAATGCAGAAAGTAATATGAATATGACATCTTACACGGCCATGAATCTTCTCCTCTAATCTTTTCAACGTTTTGGCAACACAATCTTTAGTTGCCTGCAATAAAAACCAATTCCATAAAGGTCAATATAGGTCAAAGATGAACTATTTTCCTCCTGTTTAAAAATTACCAAAGTCTGAATGCAATCATTAAGTATTTTTAATTTTCTTTAATATAGGCATCCAAGGGTAAAAGCAGAAACCCTGAAATCAAAGCTAAAGTGGGTATTAAAGAAAAAACTTACTTGAACAATAAATTCTCCATCCTGCAGTCTTTGAACTCCACCTACCCTAATGAAATTGGACACATTATCCTAACGGACAAAATAAAATAAATAGCCCAAAAACAGAGAATAGTTAATTAAGTCTCAAAGTAACAAATTTTTTAAGCAATTAAGACAGAAGATCTTCATTTCATTTGAATTCTCAGTTATATCATACCTCATTATCTGCAAGGCCATAAAGAGCAAAAGCAGCATTATGTTGCAAAGACCCATTTTTTGAGTCAAGAAGCTTGAGCAACGGCACTAAGCCACCACTGTGTGCAATACCAGCCTGGTTATGTGGGTCCTGAAAATGCAAAGATGGAAATGCATTGAATGTGTTACAGATCCAAAAACTATTATACAGAGAAAGAAAATACAAAGTTATTTCCAAGGATATAATGGTAACTTTAAATTCCCAACTAATGCAAGTGAATTATAAACATGAGAAAAAAAAGAAAGAAACCTGGGCCAATCTTCCCAATGCAAAAGCAGACATTTCCCTGAGTTGTACATCAGGAGACTGAAGCATCTCTATCAAAGGTCGGACAGCACCTCTCTGTACAATGTGAACCTAAAAAGACCAAGAGTAACAAAAAGTAAAAACTATGGGACACAGAATATAATATATGATACACCATCACAAGAGTAGCAACTATACTTTCCAGTACTCTGATCATCGAAATCTTGATTTAATAAGAAATAAATAATACAGAACAATCAAACTTGGAAATGGATATGAAACAATTGCCCCCAAAGAAAGCTCAGTCATGGATTAATTCCTTTCCACCCCTCTTCATTATGCAGGTAAACAAGCATAAAAGTGGAGTAAGGGTTTCTTCCCTATCACCCCTCCTCTCTTTCTTTCCCCCTTCAGTCCAAATCAAAAACAAAATATAATAAAATGAAGCAGTTCGAACTTGAAAACTGGAGTTATTAAACAATAGCTCCCAATTAAAGTTCTGTTGTCCTTTCCATCCTGAAGCTTATGATTACCTTGCAGTCTGAATCAGTTGCTGCAAATTGTCCAAGTAACAAGGCTGCTTCTCTCTGGCTTTCAGAGCAGCACGAACTGTTAAATGAAACATTATAATACATTATTTGAAAGATACCTTTCATGGAATATATCTTATAGAAGATTATTGCTAGAACCAAAAATGGGCATATTATAATTATAATAACAAAACAAATTCAGGGTGGGGAGGGAAGGGGCCTTGCAGTTTATCAGGGTCTAGAACTGAGAATATACCTAAGTAATCCAATAACTGGTTGTAAAGCTCCAGCGAGAAGAACTTCTTTCTTTATATTAGGTGAAGAGTGGACTAAATTTCCAATCACACCAACCTGATATAAAATCCAATTCATTGCATGTGCCATATAAGAGATGTGGAAAGAAAGAGCTCAATATTATTGAAAAATCTTGCATTTGTAATTAAACTTTCACTACCCATACCGCTTCATAATGAACAGCAGCATCTTCAGAACGTAGCATTAGAATCAAAGTTGGAAGAGCATTGCATTCAACAATCTGGAAAATCATTATGTTGTGTGACTTACTTGAAACATATTCAAACCCCGACTTTCAGCAATGACCACTTACCTGATTTTTATTTTCATCATTTTTAAAAGCCAGGGTTCGCAGAGCACCAGCAGCTGCTATTTGCACCTTTGCATCAGCAAAATCAAGCAAATGAACAAGTGGTGGAATTCCACCTTCCATCCTATAGATTAAGTCCAATTAATATTAAGAACAAAATCCAAACTAAATTTTAATACATGGCACACATTCAAGAAGCAAAACCTGACACGGGTTTTAATGTTGCTGTTCTCATGAGCAAGATTAGTAATAGCATCTGCTGCCCTACGAATGAGACTATTAATAGCACGAGAAGTCAAGCCATTCCTGTGCCTCTTCAAAAGATCAACAAGATATGTTAAGGCACCACTGTCAACAATGAGCTGCTGATGTTCAGGCTGTAGAAAGCATTTAAAATAAAATAGTAGTTTAGCAATTATATGTTTTTTTTTTTACAGACAAAGAAATTTGTTAAGAAAAAAAAAAGGAAGAAGAGTACAACTAAATCTAAAAGTTACATGGCAATCTAAAAGTACAAACTCTAGACAAACATTGCACATGTTGGGATTCCCCACGGTTACAAAGGAGATGGGCAATGCTACTATTCACATCCCACAAATAAGACTAAATTAATCTTGTAATTGACACAACAGGAGACATAAATTGCCACTTAGAAATCAGAATCAATAGTATCTCACACACTCCCCACAGTTCCAAACAAAAATTAGGGACCTAATACAGCAGACTTGCTTCCAATGGTGGATCTTCATTAGGACCATAAAAGACAGCTCCTCCCATCCCTACCCCTACCCCCACCCCCCATTCCCACCCCAAATTTATTTATTTTTTAAATCTATGAGGACCATTTGTTTTAATTTAAGCATTCAAAAGAATTCACCCTCCATCAATTCTGTTAAACCAAATTGCTTTTTGCAGGAAGTAGAATGCTTAAGGACATTCCGTTCATTACTTCTACCCTTCTTTAGATATATTAAGAATTGATTCAATTTGTGATCATTTAAAAAATTTAAACAAGTTTTCATCAAAAACTTTTTCTAAAACATCCAAAGTATTTGAATCATATAAGGAATATTGTAAAATTCGCAAATCCCACAGCTTATAAATTTTGGATAAGGTAAGTGTCATTTTTTTCATGAATTGCTCCATTATACTTTTTCCACCTAGACCCCATATTTTTGCCCTCTCAAACTCTTCAGTGAAGTTCCACCACTGCTGGCTACCGTCAAAACAAAAGAAAAAGGGTAAACTTAAGAGAGACTACATGCCTCATCCAGGTTTGAGACAAGCAGATTGCATTCAGTCGAACTCTTATCAATAAATGTTTCCTAGCAACCAGCAGGTTCTTGATTTAATCTGGCTTATGGAATTTCTAGCAACCACCACAGCCGACTACCATCAGAACAACATAAAAGGGTAAACTTAAGGGAAATTACATGCCCCATCCAGCTTTGAGACAAACAAATTGCATTCAGACGAACTAATAAACTCTTGTAAATAAATAATTCCGTAACCAAAAGGTGCTTGATTTAATATGGCTTATGGAATTGATGCACGAGGACAAACCATATGTATTATTACAAATAACTATATATTTTCAATCAATTCTAAAACCTTTCACCTTACATCCTTCATTTTTTCTCTTCCCCTAGTTTTAATTAAACCCCATGTTTGGAATGGGATAGCTCGAAGAAACAGTACTTGCAAAACAGAACTGAAGCTGATACTGGATGATTGTATAAAAACCACCAGCATTTCCATTCTTCAGCATGAAATACATATATGACTGAGGACTCAGAAAGAACTCCATTCAATTCAAGATGATATTACGCCGAAAAATCCACATAATACACATAACACAGTATTTAAGCCGAATTCGAAACCTCCCTTTACTATTACTAAATCACTCGCGCCATTCAACAACAAAAAAATGGAATTAAATTTCAATTTAAAATGCATAAACAAGTAATCAACACTCAATATGCGAACTGAACATTAAAAGTTTACAACTACTAAGACTCAAACTATAACCATAATCTCACTTATACTTCATAACTTGCAGAGCACTAAGGAACATCTAACAAAATTATAAATTTTCAAAATAAAACAAGCTACGAGTTATAAACAGTTAAATATGAAATAAAATCTAAAATAACAGTTAGAGAAAAATCAAGTTACCTTGCCGGCAAGAAGTCCTAGTGCGAATGCGCTCCCTTTCTCAACCTCGTGCTCGAACGGCAACGGATGCTGGACACGGTCACTGAGAGGCGGCGCCTGAAGATGCTTCACCAACGCCGGAATCGCGCCTCCGTCAACAATCACGTTCACCATATCATCTGCAAATACAATCACCACTTCATAAACAACACGCACATGCAAGCGACAAGCGGAAACACAGAAGAAGAAAACACCACACCGAAACCGCAATCCAAACGAACGCAGCGACACGCGGCGATATCGGAGGAGGCATCGATTTACCATTCTTCGCGAGATCGGCGAGCGCGTGAGTGGCGCGCTTGGCCGCGGATCTGTCCGCTTCGTTCCACGTGAAAGTCGACTCGAGGATGCTCACCTGTTCGGCGACGTCGGATAGGAGCGCGGCGCGCTCGTCGGGGGTGGGAGGCGCCAGCGAGATCTGGTGGTACTCGTGGTGCTGCTCCTCGCTGAGCTTCCGTTTCTGGCCCTTCCGCTTGGAGAGGCTCTGATCTTGGCGCCTCTGAAGCTCCATGAACGAACGAGAGAAGGAAGGAACAGAGTGTTTGCTCAAGTTAACAGACAGTGACGAGAAAGAGAGGGTGGTAAGACGTGGAATTGAAGATTTGAATGGGTGACATCTGGAAGGGGTGTTTTAGGAATTTCACTGGAAATGAGAACTACCAAAAAAATAAAGAAAAGAGAAAAGAGACACGCACGCTCACTTTGAGGAAAGAGGTGTTTGGCTTTCAACCGGCCACATCATTTACAGGTCTGGATTGGGGGCGAAGGCCAAAACTGCACACTGCATCATACTGCACTCTTTATTTATTTTTTTTAGTAGCAAAATAATACTACTAGACATTTTTTTCAACATTTCTAATATTTATCTAAAATTTATATTTCTAATATTCATTTAAATTCATTAATATTTATCTAAAATAATTTTTATCATTTCTCAAGCCATCGGAAACCTACCCCATGAAAGTAACGCCCTCCTCATCACGTCTTTGAAGGCTCTGCCTCGAGAACGGCAATGCCCACACCAAACATCATTATTCACCGACATTCCTCATCAGCATCGACACATATCCCCTCAAAACCATCCACCTTCATTGTTGCTAAGATTTTTGTTTAATTGTTTGAATTGATTATATAAATTTCAAATTGATCCCGCGAAATTGTAGAGCATCTCGTTTGGGTTTGGAATTTTTGTTAGACCAAGGATTATATTTTTCATGGTTGGCTTAATGCTAAGAGTGCTTGCAAATTGGATTACAAATTCTTTAAGTACTATTATGGTCTTGTTAGTTGTTTTCGTGGTTGGGTTAATGAACAAAGTGTTTGCAAATTGGTTATTTTAAGCGTACACAGTGATTGATTTTAGATGGATGGCAACAACGAGAGTGAAGAGTGGGAACAGAACAAAGGAGACATAACAATGGAGTTGTAAAAGAGAAGTCGCAAATCGTAACATAGGAGTCGTAATGGAGAGATTTGCACTCTGATTGTTGAAATCCAGTAATAATTTGAATTAAATAAAAAAAGAGAGAGAAAACAGGGAGAACCGGTTAGCAGGTAGGGGATTTTATAAAGTGAGTGATTTGTCCCAGTAGTTGAGTTTGCACACACACATATTGCATTCAAACATAAAAAATCTCTCTTAAACACATTTCTCTGATTATGAAGTTATCATGCTGCCCACCCATTGCTCTTATTTTCAATCATCGTTAGCTTTTCATTCTTCGATCTAATTGTTAGAAGTTCAAAAGATTCTGTTATAGTGTCTCCAAACAAGAGTATTGAAGTGTCACAACAATACAACCTTGTCGTTGCACAACCTGTCCTCAATGTCGTTGGTCGTCTTATTGGAACTATGTTCAAATTGTATTATGGTGATTACTAAATAATTTTAAAAATATTTTTCAATTTAGTTGTAAATGCATGTAGATCATCTAATATGTGAATCAATATATGATTGTTCTAACTTTATTATTCGTAATAGACATATTTAATTTAAATAAGATTGTTTTTGATGAAAAATACTTGTAATCTCTATAATAAAATATGTAAGTAACAAGTGCAAATATGAATATATAAATATTTAATAGATACAAAAATAGGTTAAAATCGCTAACCATACGAGATTGGATACAATTTTTTTTCAAACACAAATATAAAAATGAGTATTGTAATACCATATCCAAATCTTATTCATTTTCGACCCTATTCACATTTCTTAATTAAAAACAAATCAACTTTAAAATACATGCACAACTTATCAATCAGTGCCGACAAATCCATGACAATGTAGCAATAACATGTTGACTTTTTGGGTGCACTTATACCGTTCCACCGCACCTACACATTTTATTATAAATTTTTGTTGTTAAAAATATAAATAAAATTATTATTTTTTATTTTTTAATTAAATTAAAATGAAATATAACTTAATTAATTAAGATTAAAGGATAAACATATTAATACTTAATTATTTTAAAGAATGAACTCATCTCAATAATGTTTTTTTCCTCATAAAGTAGGCGAAACAAATGGAAATGGAAAGAAGAGAGTATTTTTTTAAAAAAAATTATCAAATGGAAGTAAAATTTAAATTAATATCAAAATAAGTTATAGGATAACCTAGGACTTTTGAATTGAAAGTCATAAATTATGTTATGATTTTTTTCTTTTGAAGTTGTAAAAAAATTTATAACTTTAATTTTTTTTAACACAATTTTAAAGTCGTAAGGGGTATTTTTTATTTTTATTGTTTTAAGTCGTAAACTATTTACGATTTCAAAGTTTTGTAAATATTTTTTATTTTAATTATTTAACAAATCAATGTATATTTTTTTTATAGTTTTATTTCATATTTTTTATATTGTTTTATTTTCTATATTTTTTTTACTGATGTGGGTTATTATTTATTTTGTAAATTAAAAAATAATATAAAAGACTTAAATTAAATAAAAATATAAAAATATATTACACATATTTTTTAACAAAAATAGTAGTTGATCATCAATTTCATTCCTTATTACCTCAATATTTGAGTCCATATTTTATTCATGATCCTTCCAAGTGATAAGACGCAACGAAAATGTCAGACACTAGTTATATACATAATGAGATAAATGAACCAATTTCAAATAGGTCTAAAAAATACTCATTATATAGAATTGAATAATGTAATTATAATAATTGTCCATATAAGTAAATTGACGGCTAATATTTTTTCTTTTTAATTTTATGTTTGTGTTTAATTTGTTTGTTCATTTTATATTAATATATTATGTTATTTTTATTTTAATAATTACTTTTATTACCAAATTATTTTTTGTTATTAATATTAATATAATTTGTAAAATTAAATTACTACAGTACGAAATTATTAATTTACTTATTAGTATTATTTATAAATTACAAGTTAAAATATTACTTGTTAAAATTAATATAAAAAAATTATATTTTTATTTAAATTAAAATTTTTATATTATTTTTAATTTATAAAATAAATAATAATCCTTAATATTAATAAAATGATTTTGAGCCTTGACGAGCCAAACATAACATATTAGAAAAGTAAAAACGGGACCAAAAATGTCAATTTCAGGAAAATGGGGTAACATAAACCAAACGTATTTCGGCAGAGAATCCAATGAACTCCCATTTATTGAACATACGTGATACAGCACCCTTCTATTTTTCCTGCATGTGGATACTCTAGCTGTACTGCCATAGTGCCATTACAATCAAAACATTCACCAACAGATTTACGTCCAATGATTACAAAAGGTGGAAATATAAAACAAATTATTTTTATAGCTAGTTATAAAAGATTGATTTGTCTGCTGGAGAGGCAGAATAATTATAGACAATCCAAGCTCATTTATCCTGACTACTTAGGAGTAGGACAGCTTCAAAGGGACTTGTTCTCCCATGTTATTAGTAACTTATGTAATATTTTAGGTAATCATAGAGTAAAAAAAATAATAATGAGTTGTTTAAGGGACTAATCGTTTTTTCTTCTTCTCTTTTTTTATTTATTTTTATTTTTTTATAGATAAATATTATAATTTATTAATTTTTGTTTTTTATAGATAAATATTATAATTTATTAATTTTTTGTTATCACAATATTCCAACTTATTCTTTCAAAATTATCCAACCAATCTTATATTTTCAATTTATTTATGTTTTATTGTGATATAAAATGTTTTTTCATAAGTAATTTGTGGTGTCTATTTAGAAAACTTGTTTGAAGTTATTGGGTTGGAGAAAGAATCAGTTGAATTGTTTAAAATAATAAATATAATGTGACATTATGAGAAAATGTAAAAAAAATTATAAATATTGAAATTATGTATACATAATTTCAGAACAAATAGTCTGGAAACTTCGGATTATTCATTCCAGAATTATGTATGCATAATTCATATAATTTTGGAATGACAATCCAAAAGTACTCAGTTTTTTTTTATTTTGAATTTTTCTAATCTGAAATTATAACCAAACCCGGGGAAAAAAAACATTGAACTTATTACTTCTTCGATGCAAAGCAGCAAATGGGGAGCGACGGAGGACAACTATGGTGTTGGAGGCTTTCAAACTGAGGAAAATGGAGCAATTGTGGTGGCGACAGAGAAAAGAGAGCAAAGGTGGTGGTAGTTTCAGACAGAGATACCATGGAGGGCAGTCCGCATATATTTGAAAATAAGGAGGTGCAGGTAGCAAAAAATGAGCTGCAAGAAGCAATTAACAAGGAAAAGTTTATGGTTTGTACTACAAATGAATGGACTGGCTTTAACCTAGTTTCCGAAAAATAAATTTGCTCGGGCCCCTTAGATTGAGGAAGCTGTTTTCGTTAAACAAATGTTACCGGACTTGACAAAAAATACTTTAATGGACTAAAATGCAAATGTTTTTTAGAGAAATTAAAATATGATTTTTATTTAAGTAAATTACATTTGCACTCTTTTTATTTTGCTCAAATTTCACCTGAAATCTCTCCTTTTTTGTATCCTAAAAAAATCTTAATTGTTTAATTCACATTACACCAAGATCTCCTCCGTCCTAAACACACTTTAATAATTTAACAGAAATTAGATACATGTTTGTCATATTACTTTTAATAAAATTTTATGTCTAAATACCCTCATCTTCTTTAAGACTTGCTTCTTTTTTGTTTTTTCTGTAATTGAATGTAAACCCAACTTTTTATTGGATGTAAGCCCACCTTATTGGTACGCAGTGTTAATATCATTTCTCTCATCATTTGTTCTACTAACATACATATGAATTGAATTTTGATTTTCAGCAAACATTTTCAACACATAATCTTAAGGGAAAGAATTTTACCATTAACGATAGAACAAAATCACAAAATAAAAAGGTTACACGATGACAAGTCTAAATCATTAGCAACGTTGTTTCATACAGTCATGTGTGTTGAACATTCCAAACTTATTAGGATTAACATTGTATATCTCACTTGGTTCACCCTGTTGGTCCGTAAAATGGATCAAAATATCCACGTTGTCTGATTCAGGACCCATGTATTTCACTTTATCTATTGTGTTCATGTGGTCCCAAACATCAACATTATTTTAATTAATAATAAACAAATGATTTCCAGTTCATCCATTATGTTTCCTGTAGTCTCAAACATCAATACTATTTTAATCAACAATAATAAACAAATGATTTTAAAAATCATAAGTGATCCTAAACTAGTCCCATTGAAATCCCCATTCAGAAATAGGCAACAATAAATAGGGCGCTCATGAACGTCGAATAGGAAGACAAACAGAGACGCTCGTGAACATCGCGAACTGAAAAAGGAACAATGGATAACTCATAAATTGGAAGAGGAACAATGAATAATTCGTGAACTAGAAGAGGAACGGTGAATAACTCGCAAACGGTTAAGAGGAATGGAACGTGAACATCGTGATAGAAAGAGGAACTCGCACCCCTAAACGCTGAAGAAGAATTCACCAACAAGAAGAAGATGAACAGTATTTACAAATAGTGAATATGAATGAAACGTGAATACTAAATTCTGAAACTAATTGAGAGAGGATAATCTGGATTTTACAATTAAAATGTAAGGGCAATTTTGTTTGCTCAATATTTTAATTGACGTTAGTTAACGGCATTAATAGATGAGAGTAAAAGTAATGTGTAAAAGGGGATAAGTATCGTGTAAAATTTAAGCAAAACAAAGGGGATACAAGTATAATTTACTCTTTTTATTTATTTAAGTGTGGTTTGGAAGTTAAATATTGTTTTTGAATATGGCATAGTAAAATTAGTTTGGAATTCAGTTTTTAGATGGTAGAATTTGAGTATGGTAATGCACAACAATGTAAAGGCAAATTTTCTACAATTTGCAAATATGATGGATGATGGATGTTTTACTTTTCTCTATTTAAAACTTATCATTTATTTGTTAAAATTTGAATATTTTTAAAATTTAAAATTATAAAACATTTTAAAATCTTGTAAATTTATAAAATCATTTCAAATATTATGAATTTATTAAAAATTCAAACTAAAATTTTTAAATCCATTAAAATCTTATGAATTTATTAAAAATTCAAATTATAATTTTTTTAAAATGAAATACTCCCAGATTTTTAAAAAGCAATTTTTTTCCTGAAACGTTTTTCTAGACAAAAAAGCATTTTAAAGCCACATGCATAACTCCATTTTCATTTTTCTAAACATACTTAAACTTTTATTTTGTAATAAACAAATTGAAATTTGTAAAAAATAAAATTGAAATAGGTAAAAATATGTTTTTGTTCTCTCTAAAAATTTAAAAGTTAATTTAGTTCCTTCAATTAGTAATTTAACATTTTTGTTTTTCGTTGTTTAAATTAGAAATCTATCACTTTTGATCTGCTTTAAAAAACACTTTATAGATAGATGAAAAATAATTTAAATAACACTTAAAGATGAAAAAAATGACACGTCAATTTTAGAAACACAACAAATAGACCAAATTTTATAGAAAAACTAAAAATGAATTTTTGAAATTTTACCAGAACTAAAAACATATATTTTAACCGTTGAAATATGTAACATGATTCATGAGTCAATTAAATATCACACATTTTCATTCTGAAATTTATAATTTCATGATTTCATTATTGGCATTATATGAATGTTTATATATATATATATATATATATATATATATATGAAATATTGAATTTTTTCTTAAAAAAATAAAAACTTTTTTTTATTGGGAATAAGAATAATTTAATTTGAAATTAAAACTTATAACTTTTTCTATCTTATATAATAAAATACATTTTAATTGAAAAATCTTGTGCATTTTTACATAAATAATACTATCATCGATAGACATAAGCAAATTAACAATAAATTAAAGTATATAAATTCATATTTCTTTTCTATTTTTTGCTCGCAAAAATTATTGTTAGCTTTTATATTTTTAAATAATACGAAATAGAGTTCTATAAATTCAAAATAATAATTGCCTGATATTTTTTTTAAAATGCTAAATTTTCTATCCAAATGCAACATAATAGTAATTACTAATTATAAATTTACCAATTACCACCGTCACTCTAGCAGGCACACACCACAGCATCATAAAACTATAAATAACTTGAACAGATGGATTGCACTTTTTTTAGGGATGTATTCAATTAGAATTTTAAAATATTTTTTTATAATTTTTTTATGATATTCAATCAAAATTTTTAAATATTAAAAATAAATTTTGTGCTATTTCAATCAATACTATTAAGGTTTTTTAAAGAGTAAAAAAAATTATTGATATTCAATTAAAACTTTTACAACTTATAAAAAGGCTTTTCTTAAATAATCTCATATAAATTCTTGAGATTTTTCAGACTTTTTTTTCTTCTTTTTTTTACTAGTTTCTTCCTCTTTTTCTTTCTGCCTCTTCTTCCTTGCCAATATCTCTCAAATTATGCTCTTAGGGTTTAGTAGAACAAACAAATTCAATTGTTTTAGGTCCGATAGTGGGTTAATTATTTTTATGTTAGACAAATAATTCTGATTAGGCTATTTTCAATTGTTCTTTGTTTGAAAATTGTTCCAAAATCGAATTCTCCCACACTGCAGAATTTGGCTAAGAAAACTATAGTTGCAGCGAATGACATTATGTAAGGTGTGGTTTGGAAATTGAAGATTTTTTTGGACATGGCATAGCAAAATTAGTTTGGAATTCAGTTTTTAGATGGAAGAATTCGAGTATAGTATGCACAAACAATGTAAAGGCAAATTTTCTACAATTTGCAGATATGATGGATGGTGGATGTTTTACTTTTCTCTATTTAAAAATTATCATTTATTTGTTAAAATTTGAAATATTTTTAGAAAATTATAAAGCATTTTAAAATTTTGTAAATTTATAAAATCCTTTTAAATATTATAAATTTATTAAAAATTCAAACTATAAAATCTCACAAATCCATAAAATCCATTCAAATCTTATGAATTTATTAAAAATTCAAATTATAAAATTTTACAAATTCATAAAATCTTTTCAAATCTTATGAATTTATTAAAAATTTAAACTATAAAATTCTAACCATAAAATTCTTTTAAAATAATCTTAAAAGTCATTATATTTTTACAAAATCTTTTAAAATTCATAATTTTTTAGTCAAAATAATCTTTTAAAATTATAATCAAATACACTCTCTCTAATATTAAAAAAATATACTGCCAATAATACACGTCATTCAAGAGATTCTCTATCTTTGGCCCTTAATTACATAGTTGAGATCATTTTGACATTTTCCGACTTTAGCAATAACCCAAAAATGACCCGTCCCGTGAGAACTAGATTAAGTGTATTTTAAAAAATAACTAAATAATTTTGGGACAAAATTCTAAAATAAAAGTGTATAAAAAAGATGAATAATCAAATTTATCTATCAAAAGTGTAATACGATGATAAATTGATTATTAAAAAATAAAAATACAAATTTAGTAATTAAATATGAAAAAAGTGCAACAAACTAATTTTGTTATTAAATTTGTAAAAAAATGATTTTGTAATGTTAAAAAAAATTAACAATAATTTTTTTTTGAAAATCAATTTGACATTTAATTATAAAATTTAGAAACTAATTTATTATTAAATTATTTACAAGATTAATTTATCATATTTTATATATTGAGAAATTAAATTTTAAATTTTCATCTTAAATTAATTTGTCAATACTCATTCTTCTTCAGGAGCTAATTTAGCTACTTAAAAAAAAAAAAAAAAAGTATGTGTGCAGCTACGCATGCTAAATAATTGTCTGGTAAGTTGACATGTTGAGATGAATTGTTAGTGATGCGTTGGTGAGAAAGCATTGTTTGGTGAAAGAGAAAGAGTCAGAGGAAGAGGATGCGGCCCGTCCCACTAATGCTGTTTCTCTCAAATCTATCTAACTACTCCAACCAACCCAACCAAAACAACAAGTGTTGTGTAGTGGCGTCTGACCAGTAAACTTTGTTTCCCGCGTTATGATTATTCATTACCCAATACCTATTCCAACGAACGAATAAGAATAACCATATTCTTTTCTTCTCCATCCCCGTTTTCATTTCTTCCCTACCACTCCACCTCCAGCCTCCAACTCTAAGACCCTTTCAACCATGACATCACTTCACATTCACCACATCTTTAACTAACTTATTCATTCTCTTCCTTCCAACTTCCAACCACTTCCACCATGTCCCTCTCCTTCCTCCTCCTCCTCTTCTTCTTCCCTTTCTCTCTCTCCCAAACACCCCCCAGAGGCTTACTCATCAACTGCGGGGCCCACTCCGCGGCCCAGTTCGAAAACCGCACGTGGCTCCCCGACTCGGGCTTCATCTCTTCGGGCTCCCCCAAAACCGTCACCACCCCTGTTCTCTTCCCGACTCTGCACACCCTCCGCTCCTTCCCTCGCCAAGTCAAGAAGCACTGCTACAATATTCCAGTGTACCGCGGCGCAAAGTACCTCGTGCGGACCACCTACTTCTACGCCGGAGTCAACGGCGCCGACCACCCCTCCCCGCCGGTCTTCGACCAGATCCTCGACGGGACCCTCTGGAGCGTCGTCAACACCACCCAGGATTACTCCAATGGAAACTCTTCTTTCTACGAAGGGCTTTTCTTGGCTCAGGGCAAGATCATGAGCTTGTGTATCGGTTCCAATACTTACACCGATTCTGATCCCTTTATTTCTGCTCTGGAGTTCTTGATTCTCGAGGGCTCTCTTTACAACTCCTCGGATTTCACTAAATATGGACTTGCCTTGGTTGCACGACACAGTTTTGGATACTCCGGACCACCTATTCGGTTAGTCCCAGATTAATAATGTTTTTGTCCTTTTCATTGCCCTCCCTCACTCTTGTGTTCAAACTTAATGCCTGCCTTCTCGATACTCCAGATTAAACTTAACGCCTGCCTTTTTGTTCATTTGGTGTGTGTTTTTTAATATTGTCAATGTGAAGTTGTTTTCTTTCTTTTCTCCTTGGTGAGAAAGTAAAACAAACTTTAAGAGAGAGAGAGAGAGTTGTCAATCATCATGTTATAGTTGCAACTTACAATTATAAGGTAGTTGAAGAAGCTTATGGATTAAATTCAGAACAGAAATTAGTGGCTTATTGTAAAGTCGTCCAATTACAAATCATATGTATATATTACTTTTTAAAAATCACATTGAAGATGACTTTTGGTTCATGTTATAAAAATCTTTACCTTTACACTGAACATGATAATTAAGAGAAATTATATGGTACTTCATAAATCTAGGAGTTTTGGTATAGTTAGTTTTTTGGACCAACAGTTACATGAGTTCTTATTTATTGAAGTCGTGTCATTTGTTTTGTCAGACTTCATTAAATGATAACTCATGCAACTTTTCGTCCAAAAACTAATTATACCAAAATCCCTAAATTTATCAGGTTATCATAGCAATTAGCAACTCTCTTTAATTAAACTCTTTCCATGTATAAGTTATCACGAATGATGTATTGGATTTTCCGAGTTTGCTTTTTTACTATGAAATCATTTCCTTATTATTCTTTTTTGTTGTTTCCCTAGTCTCAAATGTTGAATATGTGATGTTATTTTCTTTTGGGTCAGGTATCCTGATGATCAGTTTGACCGTGTCTGGGAGCCTTTTGGGCAGAGTAATTCTACCAAAGCAAGCACTGATAATGTTTCTGTTTCTGGTTTTTGGAATCTTCCACCTGCAAAAATATTTGAGACACGTATAGGATCTGATCAATTGGAAACCTTGGAACTGAGATGGCCCACAGCATCACTTCCTAGCTCAAATTCCAAATACTACTACATCGCTCTATACTTCGCTGATGACACTGCTGGATCAAGAATTTTTAACATAAGTGTGAATGGTATAACTTATTACCATAATTTGAATGTGATCCCATCAGGTGTTGTTGTATTTGCAAGCCAGTGGCCTCTTTCTGGTCCTACAACAATAACTTTGACACCTGCTGCTAGTTCTTCGTTGGGCCCCTTAATCAATGCTGGTGAAGTTTTTGATGTACTGCCACTTGGAGGAAGAACTTCAACTCGAGATGGTATAGCTTTTGATTTCATGTTTCTTTGCTTAACTTTTGGTCATCATTCCTAAAATAATCTTCAAGGCCAAGACATTATTTATAGCAAACAAGAAAATATTCCTCGAGTGCCAATGTGCCAATGTTGCCTGACAATATATCCTAAGATCTTTTATGCCACTAATAATATTGCAAATTTTAAATTGGCCTTGTATGAGTAATGGCCACATATTAAAATACAGTTGACTAAAGGTCTGGAGCAAGAGGATTTTTGTGTGCATTTTTTTTTGGGGGGGTGGGGGGGGAGTGTGAAAGTTTTTGAAGAGATAAGTTAAAGAATGATATAGTTACCGCATTTTTGAAGGGTGAAGAGAATAATTGAAGATAAGCATTGCTATAGGGTTATATATTGTCATGTTTGCGCTAGCAAGTGAGAAGATTTTGAAATTGGACAAATTTGTAGTGAGAAGCGCAAGGAAAGCCATTACTACTCAGCAAGACCCAAGTTCTGTTTTCCTTCTCACATATCAAAGAGAAATTCTTTAAAAAAAAGTTCTCGGAGTGGGGGTTGAGGGTAGCGTGGCCATTGGCAGCCCCAAAAAACAATAGGACCTGCTCCTGGTTATTCTTTATTTTAAATCCCAACATGTTCCATCATAGTTATAATGCGCTTGTACATTAACTGTGGACATGCAAGGTTTTTAAAAGGGGAACTTTTTTTGACAGTTATTGCTTTGGAAAAGGTTAAACAGAACCTCCGAAATCCTCCACTTGATTGGAATGGTGATCCTTGTATGCCTCGGCAGTACTCATGGACTGGCATCACATGTTCTGAAGGACCACGTATCCGTGTAGTGACTTTGTAAGATCGATCAGTCTTGAGTTGTTATAGCACATGTTCTTCTGTCCTTTCAGTCCTATTGTGCTGTGGGAATGAATTGCTTACTTATGATTTCCTGTTGTGTTCAGAAACTTGACAAGTATGGATCTTTCTGGATCTTTATCACCTTTTATTGCCAATATGACAGCTCTGACTAACATGTAGGTTCTTAAGTTTTACATATATTACTTCATGAAATTTAGTATTTTAAAATTTTCTGATCAGTAAATCATCGCCTTTCTTGCAGCTGGCTTGGGAATAACAGTTTATCAGGGCAGATTCCTGACCTTAGTTCACTAAAGATTTTAGAGACATTGTAAGTTTTTATTTTGTGTTTGTGTGTTTTTTTAAGTCCTGATATGATGATTTATCTTCTGGCATATGGTTCATCACATCACTGGCTGTAGCTAGTCCACCTTTTTCATTAAGTGGAAACAAATAATTATTTTGCAAAAGTTCTTTTTATCCTAAAGCAACTCATGTAGTCGTGTTCTATAGCAATTGCACCATCCAAATGTTTGAAATATAAGAAAACTTCAATGTATTCATGGAGCTCAGTATTTGCATATTGTTATTGTGTTTTTAGGCACTTGGAAGACAATCAATTCAGTGGAGAGATTCCCTCATCCTTAGGGGACATCAGCAGCTTGCAAGAAGTGTAAGTTGTACCCTATACCTGATACGCTAGAGGTTACAAGCAGATTGCTTTTCCTTTGCTATTTCAATGTGTGAAAATTTTTCCTCTGAGCCTCCTCCTTTTATCCCAAGTACTTTCTGATAGTTTTCAACTATGTCTAGAAAATAAGGCCGTCTAGACAACTATATTAATTATAATCATTATGAGTTTAGTTAAATGAGTAATCTATACTTACTATTGTGTAATGCTTGGTTAGATTAGGGAGCATCAGAACAGACAACAGACATCTGTTGATAACTAACTGAGTTTTGGTTTAGTTTTCTGAGGAAACTTGGTGGATTAGAACAGACATTTGTTGATTAATAAGTATTCTGAAGATTCAGAGATACACATATAATTCACTTTTAAGAAAGATCTGCAAGTTACTCTTCAATTCCATTACATGTTCCTATAATTTTCTTCCTTTCCTTAGTTGTTTCATGTTACCTGATGATTGACCCCTATTTGTTGCAGGTTTTTACAAAATAACAATTTGACCGGTCAAATTCCAGCAAATCTCATTGGAAAACAAGGACTGGATATCAGGTAAGTAAACACCTATCTATTCATACTGCCCCCCCATCAATTACAGTGTTTGCTTTACTAACTTGTGCATATCAACAGAACTTCTGGAAATAATTTCTTATCTCCTCCAGCATCTTGAGGGATTTGTTTAGTGGCCCTCCATAGTAAAGATGAAGACTGTCCTTTTTTCAAGAAATTTTAATTCTTTTTGTGCCTAAATGATTCTGATTCTCTGGTGGAAGTTCTTCATTGTCAACTCGTCAACTGAAGATCAAACTTCATTTCAGCCTTATCTTGCTGGAGGACATACGGATTTCTTGTTTTGACTTTGGAGTGTACTTTCAGATTGGTTGGCAATTTTCATGCTTGATTCTCATCAGTTCCTTGAAAATTGGGATGTTATTTGAAATTGTAATATACATATCCTTGTATAGGCATTATTTATTATTTTATTGAAAATTTTGCTTTGTTTCTTTTCGTTTTTTTTTTTTGGTAACTTGTTTTGTTTGTTTTCATGTACTTCTGGAATTTGTTTGTACCATGTTCTGATTTTACCAACTGTAATCATACTTCTAACTTGTTTCTTTAGTGTAATCACTGTATCTTGTAGTTTTACCAACTGTTCGTGCCTACTACGTCCATTTTTTAATTTCTTTTACTTTTGTGGGTATGAGCATAATTTGTGGTATGGCGTGTTTACTCGAGCATATGAAAAATAAAAGATTGTACTTGAGATTGGTGCGGAAAAACCAAAAAGTTAAGGAAAGGTTTGTTTCCCCTTGCATGATAACGAGGGAAGAATCACTTTAAACTTACTTTCACATTATAAGAATGATGAGTTCATGAGAAGTGAAATAACTTTTGTTGATTCGCAAATTATCTTTTGTTTGTTTCAACCTTTTTTCCTTTATGCAACCAAGCAACCCAAGCAAATGTAAAAGCCGATATTCACTTCTTTAGGGGGGATTTTAGCCTATATATTGCAAAGAATAAATGTTTATTATTATATAACTAAGATTCATGATAAATATTTTTTTTAATGTATAAATTATATTACAATTAAAATTTATAATATATATAATAATTTAAATTCTGATATAAGATTATTTTTAACTATTGACCATTAAAAGAAATTATTAAAATTTAATTTAGGAATAGGGATGAAAGAAGGGAGATTTTAAAGATAAAATGAAGATAATTTGATATGGTCGACAACAATATTTTTGATTAGTTGCCAAGATAGTATGTAAAATTAATTTTGAGTTGAAATATCTTTAATTTAAGTAGTTTTTGTATTAGATAAAAAAAATTATAGGAAATTTTACTATTAACTTGCTGTTAAAAAAAATCTAAACATAAATCACTTTATTTCAAAATTAATTTTAATAAATAAATATAATTTAAAAACAATTATACAAAATTAAATTCATTCAAGAATCAATTTTACAACCACTTATGAAAACACACGCACACTTATTAAATTCAATCTAAATTGGTTGAATATCCCAAACATGTATGTAGATATCATAGTAACCAAATATCCATACACACACACCACATGCTCATACAGCTAACCCTTTGCGCTAAGCCTGTTCTAATTTAGTGTTCATGCTTCTTAATTAGCCATTACCTTCTTTTTTCAAATCTTTTCATTTCGTTCTAGTATTGATTATTTATTGAACTCCGTTCAATCCAACTACCCGTGAATCCACTAGTTCCTACTAGTCAGAAGATCAATGCTAAGAATTTCTGCCACTTTTCAGTCTAGGAATTCAAATATTGCTCGATATACCGTGAAATTTTTTACAAGCCGTTATGCGTACACTGAAATTGCTCTCCCTAGCTAGCTATTTTTAAAAGTATTATTACCACTGACACTCAATAATAATTGAGTCCGTTCATCAGATGTATGTGGCTGACAGGTGCCCATGTGGGACTCGCACGTTGAGGAACTCACTCAGCATCTGACTATCTGGGACATTGCTCCTTAATCAATCAAACTACCCATACAAGCAAAAAACTAACTACTATACTATTACTCACCTCTACCAAGGGAAAAATGCACAATGACACAATCCAATGATTATACAAGTCAGAATTTACATTGTAATTTCTCCGATCCACCCAAATTAAACATCTAATCTAGCATTACAACATAATTTGTTGGAACAAATATCAAGAAATAAGCAAAATAAAAAACAAACTTAATTATTCCAAAGGATCAAAGTACTCTAAATATAAATAAACATAAGCGTGGCAATAATAATATCTTGCAAGTTGAATTTAATTTTTTACCTCTCTAATTTTCCTTTCTTGAGTGGGAAAAGAGGAGGCAAGGCACTGCTTTTGACCTGTGTGCAAATTGGCACGTTAATCATTGGTCTAATTCTAATAGTAGCTGACCTTGTTCTCTCCAACCCTTTCTTTACCCTCTTCACATGCTGCTCTTTGTTACTACTCCTTGACCCTTCTTTCCCTTCTTTGGCAGCCACATCACCAAGTGAGCTTGCAGAAGAGGAAGAAGATGAGGAAGAAGAAGAGGGTGACAAAGAAGAAGCACGTTGCTTCTTCAACCTCAACAACTCTTTCCATAGAACAGTGCACTTTGGTGGCCTTGGAGATGGGTCATCATCCACAAACCATGTTACTCTACTGTTACTATTACTATCCTCTTTGTTATTGTTGCTCACCACCACTACTTCCTCTTCTAATTCCTCTTCGTCTTCTTCCTCTCCCTCTTTGGTTTTGAGGTTGATCTTGCTGAGCTTTTCTAGATGCTGCATCTGCCAAAAGGGTAGGAGCTTTCCTTCAAAGAAAAGCTCGTCAGCAGTTAACACTGTGTTGTTGCTGCTCGTGTTGTTTGAAAGGAACTCAAACTCAGCAGCATTCCTTGCTCTCTCACGTTCCTTCTCTTGATCTCTTTCATACTCAGCATTAGGACTGATGGAGATGAAGTTGTTCTCATCTAAGAACTCTGCTGAGAAAGATATTCTAGGACTTGAAGGTGCATCGCTAGATCTGAGGTTGGCCTCAATAGGTTCAAGGGAAACCATTTTTTTTTTTTGGGGGGGGGGGGGGGGGGGGGGGGGGGGGGAG
>PYAF01003201.1:1686855-1728985 GCA_007407185.1 Glycine tomentella
GAGAGTGCTTTAAAGTTGCATTGAAATGTTTCATCTCTCTTTTCTTTTAACTGTCAGGACGGTGAGATTATAATAATCAAATGGTCTGGTAAACCCGAAACAAGTGATTTAAGGTTCTGTTTAGAATATAGGGACAGCACATGGACGCCTTGGGAAGTAAAAGACAAAAGCTTTTTCATTAGCAATTCTTTGCATGCAAGTCTCAACCCCCGTGTCTGCATGCTTTAATAATATTTTAGTATTGAATACTAGCTACTATGTGAGTATAATTTTTTTCAAATTTATGGAGGGTGTTATGTTACCAAATTTCATAATTTTTTTGGGTGTGAAGTTACTATTCGTGCTGTGGTCTTTATCTGCTGCCTAAATTATTTACGACTTGCACACTCCTAAATAGATTTGGTATGGTCAATGTCACTTGAAAGTTCAAATAGATCAAGCAAGAAGATATTGTTGGGGTTAGAACTGAAATCTGAAATTCAAATGTTTGAAATATCAAAAGAAATTAGTTTGGTTGAAAAGATATTACTATCACAAACATTGGACTTAAGGCCATAACTGCTAAAAAAATGTTCAAATTAAAATTAAAATTTATCTAAAGATTGGACGCTGAAAGAAATATCAATAAAGTCGATTATGAAAAAGTGAATTAGCTCACGATATGAAATGACAACTCCATGTGATTACATCAATGGTTAACACTTTCAAGATCAAGTGAACGTACGTAGGCATTTTTCTTTTAGATTACTGAGTAATTATACAATGGTCTCTGCTGTACATAAGAACATACACAAAAAACAAAAGGGATCAAATTATTTCAAGTTATATTAAAGGCTTGACAAATAATTAAGCTTAAGGATCCTCATGACATTAAATTAAACTACTTGGTCAAAGAAAGATAGGATTATTATTTTGACTCCACCTGCATGCAGGGACTTAACATGGAGGAGTCCCAAGCATGTGGGCACATGAGAGTAGTTTCTAAGCATGTGACAACTGGGGTTAAAGATTGAAGAGATATTAATGAAATGACCAAGTTACCCTCTAATATAAGTTGGTCCCAGCTGGTTCAGGTTGTTATATTTGCTATGTGCAAATGAGTTTATAGTCCAAAGAAAAGGAGATCAAGTTATGTGTATCGTGTTCAGCTCTTGAAAAAGCTTCGGTTAAGATTTGGTCAGGCTCTAATTAATACCTGACAGCTAATAAACATTGGGGTAAATCTTTCAATTATTACACATTGGCTGCTTTTGTTTATAAGTACATTATCCTTGGGCATTTTGTGTGGTCCTGCCGTGGACTATTATTGAACTTGACAATAATGTTAAGTGACAGCAGTGTGAAAAATTACAAAAAAAAAAAAAAAAAACGTAAAACATGTGATTTGTCATTAATTAAATAGGGCTAGTAGTGCATATCTTTACCGAAAGCAGAGAGTTCTACCTAGTTCAAGGACAATTAATACTTCACCTTTTCTAACACGTAGACATCCTGAGACTTCACATTTCACCAGTTTGTGCATTGCTTTTTCTCTTGTTCTAACATTTAATGTTCAAAGGATTTTATCAAGTAAAAGTTGAGAATAACATGCTATGTTTTTTAAGCTCCTCAAGTTATTATTATCCTCAACAAACTGAACCACTACTACATGTGCTTTCCAGTTCAAGTTTTCTCCTAGTGCCAGCAAATTCTTTATCTTATTCTACAGTTCTGCAGAAAGACCAAGAAGGGAAGAAAGAGCCTAGGCATCAAGTGTAAAGATCAATGCTTCTGAGCACATTGACCTGAATCATTCAAGTAGGACCCTTAAGAATTGATGCATTGTACTATCCAGCTTAGGCCAGTAACAGACAAGAGTAAAGAGTTATGTAACAAGAACTTAGTAGTACCTTCCAATTCAGCTTAATATGGGATAGTGAGGCATGTGTTGCTTTGAGAGAAAAAGGGGCCACACATTTTGTCTTTTCGGTGTGGAATTAACATGAAGGGGGCTGAAAGTGAAACGAAAACTAGTTGCACCGTGCACGTTTTAAGAGGAAATTGAACAGCTAGAGTTTACAGAAATTGGCTAGGAACATAGATACGAAGTGGTTCTAATTCATACAATAATTTCTCCAGAGAGAAGATGCCAATGTGATTGTACTGTTCAAGGAGAAATTAAGGGACCATATAGACCAACAAGACCATTCTATTAAATTAAAGAGGATTCATGTCGATCACAGCTGTTGTAAATAAAAGAGAAACAAACACAACAATGCTTTAATTAGACTACGACTCAAGTTATTAATTGTGCACATAATAAACTGAGCTGGATGTTGTCAATGACTGGTATTAGATGGGTTTAATTATGTACTTTTCCTTAATTAATTAAAAGCTAAATTTTAGCCTTACGTTTTCAGCACAAGCTTTTGTCTTGATTATTGTTATTTCCGTGTTTAATTGATGATTCATTATTAGCTTGTGAACAGTCTATATGACTGTCGTTTTTTTGCCTTTAAGAGAAACAAGTTGAAAATCATTGGTCTGCACTGTTGTCATATATATATATATAGCTCAAACAAGTGGAACAACGAAAAGAAAAATAGATTAAAAAAACAGTTTCAAAAAATATTGATCGTAAATTGTTAATTAAGAAGAATGAAAAGATCAAGTTTAAATTATGACGTTGATCTCTTAAAACATTGCATCTTTTTTCATTCAGTCTGCTATTTATTTTTTTGAAAATGATATTTAATCCTCAACCTTCTTCTTAAAAAAAAATATCGTGTAGTCTCTGTCTTTTATTTTATTTGTACAAAGAGTCTAAATGAAAAAAAAATCGTAGTATTGAAAAAAGAAACAAGTAAAAAAGTCATGATATTTATTAAAAAAAAAGCAACAAAACTTAATGAATAAAACTAAAAGAATTTATGGATATTAAATTATATTTTACGAAAATAGAATATTATACGGAAAATATCATGATATTTTGAAAAATACATGGTTTAGCCGAAAATAAATAAGGTTTGGTCATGATTAGAATCTTTCAATAAAAAGATGTGGGTTTGGTTTGGCAGGGTCAGCCCAAATGGTTTCTGCAAGTTGACACTGGGTCCGTGTAGGGTAGCAAATAGCAATAGCAAGGAAAACTTGAGCAAGGATTAGGATATGATCCACGCAACCATTAACATCAATCTTGACTATGGAGTTATCAGTTAGGCTTGTTAGGAGTGCGTCAAATTAATAGCATGGTCTTACGACGTTAGAAATGAAAACCAATTAGAAGAGTCCTGGGAGGAAGAAATTATGACGAGTATTGACTCAACCTTTTAGAATTTCAATAAATAATTATTGTGGTTAGTATATATACTTGAATTGAAAAGAAAAATTATTATTATTATTATTATTATAAGGATGAAATACATTCATATATATCACGTGAAAAATGATTAAATTATAGATGTAAGGAGAGATGTAAGGATATGTATCACATATATGCGTGATTCAAAATACATTTACTTTTAGTGATAATTTTTTTTAGAGGTTTTTTGAAATTGTCTATGCTCAATCTCTCCCTCTCTCTTTATGGTGTCCATGTTCTCTTTTTTAATTTTAAAAAATTATTCTCCTATTTTATAAGAGATAAATATATCATAATTCATGTTAATATAAATTATCATCCTGTGAATGGATCGATCTAACTATGAATTAAAGCTTATAGCCAATTGTTGATCTCTAAATCATTGAAGTGACTCTGAAATTGGTAAATATTACATTTATTCTTATATAAAAGAAACACACATAATTAATTCAAGACAAAATAAATAGTTTATTTTAATTAATATAGTCAAAGAAATCTAAATTTTACTCAATAAATATCCATGGATTAATTAATTTAAATGGTTCTTAGATATAATGATATTACTCATAGTCCAATAAAAAAAAATTAATCAATGAGTATCAGATACTTGTTAATAGATCAATACAACTACTTTAATAAGAAATAAGTGACATCTTATCTCGTTGATAAATTTCATAATAAGTTAGGATTAATTACATGTTTATACTAATAATTAGAAGAAGAAAAAGCACTACAATTTGTTGCTTATACAGAGGTAGTATCATGACATTTAGTTTGGCTTCACTTTTGCCCAAAATTGATTCAAATTTTCCATGTTAAAGGCAAAGTAACAGAGAGTTCTGCTTCTAGTTTTTTATGCTAACATTATGATTTTGGGTTGTTCACCGTCAATTGAAATACCCTAAAAATCAACTTGCCCTATATATTTGTTCTTACTAAGTGTGTGTGGTGATGGAGTTTTGACATATTTAAAACTCTTCATCTTTCCTCAAAAATGTATTAAATATTAAATATATAGCGCTAAAATAAAAGGTGACTTTGAATACTTCATGGCGTGAGAAGTTTGAATTTCCATGTTTAGCTTCTGATCACCCTTCTATTGGCAGTCAATCCCATAGTGGTATATATCAGTTATGAATAAATTATTTATATAATAAGTTATATTTAAAATTAATTACATAACCAATTATAAATGAATAAAAATAAACTATTTTAAATAGTCATTTTTATAAAATTAGTTATAACTTTATAATTATTTTTAAAATAAAAATAAGTTATTTGAAATAATCATATCTATGAATCTAGTTATAGTTATTTTTTTAAAACTATTTTTTTAGTAGCCTTGGATAATTAAGATACCGATTTAAAACTCAACTTTAGTCTACAGCTTTTATTTCATCTTTATTGATTTCCACAATGTAAGTATGAAGTTTGATTAGATTAAGTGTGTGTTTTGAAGTTTGCAAACATAAATTTAAATTAAAAGTATGTTATAGACTAAAGTTTGATGAAAAGATGAGTTTATTATAACATAAGATATTTTTTGTTTAAAAGTATGTTGATAAAAAAATTATCTTTCTAAGAAAAAAAATTTGGACAATACAAACAAAATACTTCCACTTCATGTTTCTATTGTAAATATACAAATAAAAAATGCTTAAATTTTAAAATAGACTCATAAGTACATGATATCAAAATGTTATCTGCATAAAAAAAAAACATCAAAATGTCATACAAAGTAATCCAATAATAATAACAATGGTATTTTTATTATTGTTATTATTATTAATTACCACAATAATAAGTAAGTAAGGTTACTTCACAAACCAGCAGAATACTAGCCTCCCATTAACAATTTCAAGACGTAATGGCTAATGCACAATTCGCAAACCTTAGTCACCTTATGATTCTATAAAATAAAATAAAAAAATCTTGTGATAAAGAATACTGACAAAAGATGTAAAATCTAACTGATTTTAGTTAATTAATTTTTTTTTATCGATTTAGTTAATTAATTTTTTTTATCGAGTTGTTAATTGTTAATTTTTTATCGGCAAATTTTATTTAATTGGTTATTGTTGTATTTCATTAATTTAGACATTTTTTTAGTAGTTAAGGCTCATTTTGTGTATTTTATATGTTAGATCGGACCATGAACTGTTAACCTATGACACGTACATGAGAAAATAGTGTTTAGTGTATGATGAGTAGATCTAGTGTTGGGTTGAGAATAAATAAAAATTGAAATTAAATGTAAGGTCTATTAATATATTAATAAATAAAATTATTTTTGTAAAGTAATGATGACAAATACTCAAAACTGTAATTATTTAAACAATATATATACATACGAATTATCTGCAAGTTTTTTTTCAAGCAATCTGCAGGCTATTAATATCAACACCAAGATTATAAAATTAAACTTACTTCATTTAAACAATTTCTAATTCGAACGGTATAATTAATTTTTTTTATAGAAATATAAATCAAAAAATTTAATTCATTTGGTTGAATAACCTTTGAGTGTTAAAAACTCTCTAATACCTTACTTGTCTTTAATTTTTACGGATTCACAATTTTTTTTGGTAAGGGCAAAAATATAGTCTCTGACGTGTTCATAGAAAAAAACAAACATTATGTTTTTTTTATATAAAATATGCAATTTCATCATAAAAAATCAAAATATTAAGCTTTTATAAATTTAGAAAGATAAAATGGACAAATTTAATATCAATTTATTCTTTTTTTATCTTTCATAAAAAAATTACATTATTTCTTTTTAAAAAATTATTTTATGGAAGCAACACCAAAATTATATAGGCTAAACAATAATTATTTAATATATTTAAGTAAACAAATTTACTTTGTGACAACAATTGTTCTTACCAATAAAAAAAATTAAAACTATATACCATATAAAGTATATATAAAAATAATAATAAATTTTGATATACACATTTTTATTTCATTTTATTTTTATAATTGTCTTCAAATAACTCATTCCAAACCTTTACATTCTGCAAATCACCCACTTTATTTAACTTCTATTATTTTTTTATTTAAAAATACAGAGAGACACAAGTGTCTCTTTTCTCTTGGTATATCAAAAATCGGAATGTGATACCAAAACAAATTTGACAATCGAAAGATTGATTTATAGAAAAACTTATTTTAATTTGGAAAAGTTAATGTTGTCACCAGTTGGCTTACCTATTTTATTTTATTTATAAAACTTGGAAGTTGCTAAGCCCGTTGTCACCCTTTTTTTTTTTTATCTATACTATATACGTACGAAAATATTTTATAAAAGAACAGTATACATGTGACGTTCTTAAGATTTCTATGTAATAAATTTATTTGAAAAAAAAATAATAATAATAATAAGTGTAATTTATTTTTAAAATTATAATAGTTGAAATTATTATGATTATTGTGATTTATTGTTAGCAATCAACTTTTAAATACTAATTCTTAATTAGCAAAATTTGTACACATTATTCACCCCAATATTTAAGAAACATATATACCGTAGCAAATTCCTGTGTTTTATAGCTTTTCATTTCATCATTAATCTTTTCTTTTGCGAATTCACTCAAATGGCTCCAAACTCTGACTTGTTTCCTACTATCATTGTAAAACATCAGAATTCGACTATACTTGTGAAGTGAGTGCTTAATCTTAATGCTAATAAAATACCATTTTATTTGAAATGATGTTGATGGACATCGAGATTAAAAATCTTGATATAAATGTAATAATTTTTTAATGCAAATTCATTGTCGAATTAATATTTAAGATAATAATTAAAATTATCAATTTATTCAAGAAATGATTTATCAATTGATTAAACATTTGATTATTGATTGCAAATTTATTCATGAATATAGCTTGATTAGTGCTACACCCAATTAAGAAATATAATTTAATTTGAAATTGAATTAAATGAAATACAAATCTCAGCACCAAAATTATACAATTTAAACGAAATACAAAATTACATACATTTGAAATCAATTTAAGAATTATATTTCTACATACTAATTAAAAACGTTAGCTTTGTAAAAAAAAAAAACTTTAGCATTATGACCCAATAAGTGTTTTTCATCCTAAAATTTTAGATCCTTATGAAAATTTTTTTAAAAAAGATAACGAGATGGTGATATTTGTCATAAAAGTGACAGCTAACTTTTTCATTTTTCATTCATCCTATTTTTTACATGTAAAAAATTTACATTTAAAGAAAAAAATGAAAAATCATAGCTAAATTGTAAAAAATGAAATTTGACATTATATAATAATATAATATGTTATTTAATCGTCATTTCAAATTTTATTTTTCTTATATATTATTAAAAAAAAAACTATTTACCCATGCATTGCGTGGGTCACTGAATTCTAGTTTATCACTACATTATAATTTACTACATGGAAATAGATAATGATATTTTTTTTCTTTCTAATTTCAAGAGTAGACAATATCATAATCTATTTTGTTGTTTTCTTTTAATTTTGGAACTCAACAATAACATTATCCTCCTCATGATTGTTATTATTGTCCTCGTCATGAATATTATGTTGAATGGTGTTAAACCAGATTGAAGAATGATAATCTCTAAACAGAGATTGTATAAATGCTAATAAGTTGGAAAAATTAGTTGCATGGTTTCAAAACTAGTATTGATATAGTAAAAAAAAAAACTATATCATTGATCCAGTCATTATACTAGATCAATGAACTATTAAAATTCAAAAATCAATATATATTAATTTATGAATTTTATTATAAAAAGTATATATATATAATATTTATCATCTATATATAAAGTAATTAACTTTGGTTTATAGAGTGTTTTATTGTCTTTTAAGTCTTCAACTTGATTCTTAATTTCTTATCATTGCCAACTTTTACTTTTATAATTTCAGATCTTGAATTCTCCAAATGCAACTAAAAGTGCATGTGAGTGACTGATAAAGAAAAATGTAACTAATAAATTTAACTAAAGTTGTCGGGTTTTTAAAATAAGAGAGAATAATAACATTGCAAAGATTTGGACAGTGATTATTAGAAAATGAATGACAACTGATTAGGTAAATATATTAAGTCATAAAAATTTGATAAAATTAGTTATTGTGTTTATCAATTTGGACCGATTCAAAGTTGAGTTTACCAATAAATACATTTTTTATTCACATAGTTGGTTAGGCTAATTATTAGTTGGTATCGATTCAACCGATTAAAATTATATTAAGTAAAATTAATTGAAAACTGGAAAATTAACTTATTAAATTAAAATTATTCAATAAAATTAATTATTGACTAAAAACATAAAATTAGAAAAAAGTAATAAAATAATAATTTATCCATAAAAGAATTAGAAAATTAGAAAAATATATTAAAAATAAAAATGAAAGAAAATATAAAAAATTATAAATAACCGTTTTAAAAAAATGTTATTTTAAAAATAATAAAAAAAGAAAAGTTAACTTTTTAAAAAAGTTACTTCAAGTAACATTTTAAAAAATAATAGAAACTACTAAAATATTTATTTATCAAATAATCAAACAAATTTTTTAATTAGTAAAAATAAAAACTAACTAAAATATCTTAAAAAATAGAACTAGAACACTTTGTACAATCCAAATTTTAAAACAGTGAATAGTTGTCAAATGACACATAGTCGATAATGTTGAAAATTAAATTCCAAACACAACACGTCCCCCGATAAAAAAAAAAAACTTTTTAATGCTATTTGTTTTGTTGACCAAACATTTTGTAAGAGACCAAACAAATAATAAAAATTATTATGCACCTTCATAATCAATGTCTTGATTCCATGGATCTGCACTTACTAAGCTAACAATAAAAATAACAATAACATTTGAGCTTAATTTTCTGTGATCTCTCGAGATTAATGAGGATGTGCAATTATGAATACCATCAATTTTCCTTTTAATTTGGCATTTATTTTTTTAAATGATGCCCTAATCCTCCATTCCTCCATTACCAAAATGATATTCTTTGGTCTCCATTATAAGAAGAAAAAAAATGTTTCATACTTATTAAGAAATAATTATTTTCGTTCAAAATGTGAGTTTCAATTAAAAATGATCACTTTTCTTAAATTATCCTTAATTGAAACTTGATATTAAACATAAAAAAAATCTTTGATCTTGTTAAATAAAAGATATTTTAAAAATACTTTCATTAAATAAAATATAGATAATTAAGATTTGTTTATGTTTGAGATTAAAAGATAATTTTTTATTGTTCATATTTGAGACCGAAAGGAAAATTGACTTTAAATTTTCAATATATATTTAAAGAAAGTAAATATGATTGTAAATTTTTCATAATTATAAAGTGACATTACCTACTTCCATATTTTTAAAATATATAGACAATGTAATTGTAAACTTCTTAACTTAAAAAAAAACAAAATAAATAATGTTAGTGTCTACTTCCAAATTAAAAATAAATATAGACATTGTCATTATTTATTTCTATATAAAAAAATAAAAGAAACAATGGGTTTGTTGACTTCCAAGTTTTATAAATAAAAAATTAAAAAGGGTAAATTGACTATGACAATGTTGACTTTCTCAAACCTAAATATAACTTTTTAATAAGTTGACTTTTCTATTGTCAATTTTCTTTTGATATTGACATTTCTTTGGTCAATAGCAGTGATTATGCTCCATTTATGTAAATTTTCTTTCTATATTTGACATATCTAACTATGCTATGTTGATAAAATAAACCTTTGTATTTCATATCATGATTTTTTTAAAATCTTTAACTTACTATTAAAATAATAAAATTTATTCTTCTTTGTTTATATAATTACTTCATATTTGAAATTTTGGTATACCATAGCACTTCTCGTATGAAATTTAAGTAACTAAGTGTAAGCTAACATGTGGGTTGCATATATCTATTCAAACTATTAGAATACGGGTTTGGATGGGACATCAAATAAAAAAATTTGATGCATGTTCACATATGCAATTCTTTCCAAAATTATGTATTTTTATTATTTAATGCAAACACTTATTTTGTCATTTTTTGATTTTTACATTGATTAAACTCATTTTACCATAAGAATTTAAGAATGCAAAATCAACATGCTATTACACAGTTGTGAGGAACCCATCTAACTTGTGTAATTTTAACGTAATTATCTCCATAATTTTTGTTCTAAACATAATAATGATATTAATTACAAATTGTGTCCATAATCGTTATATATATATATATATAATAAATGTTTAATTACATTTTTATTTCTATAGTTATAATAATTTTCCTTTTTAATGTTTATAATTATAAATTTTGAGTCTTTTGATTTTCAAAGTTTAAAGTCCTTAAATCTTTTTGTTTTTTTTAATAACATTGTAACATCTAGATCATTTGAAACAACTACAAAACTGATAGTTGTTACAAATATAATGACCAAAAGGTAATTTTTTACGAGAATTAATTTATAATAAAAGAATTAATTTATAATATGAATATTATATTCATATTATAAATTAATTCCAATTTCCAACTTCCAACTTCCAACAACTTTGGACAAACTTTATATATATATGTTTTTTTTTTTTTCAATTTCCAACAACTTATTTTTTAATTTTTAAAAAAACTTGAGAATTTCTGCATCATCGGGCTGGGTTACCATTTACCAACTCCATGATACCAACCTGACCCAATTTTTAAAATGTGGATGATGCTTGCCGTTTTGGATAATCCTTCACTCCTTGCTTTTTGAGCTTCAAATACAAGCTACCCCTTCTTTTCAAAACCCTAATTCCTCTTTTCTCTTCCAATCTCATTTCTCAAGATCGCCTTCGCTGCTTCCTCAGGTGTGTCTCTCTCGCCCGATCACTTTCTGATTCTTTAATTTCGACATTCACGTTCTACCTGATCTGCCTGATGATTTTTCTAGCTTCGAATTATGCGTTTTTTCGTTCTCTGTGGCATCAGATGTTATGAATCACGCGTAATTTGTGTGCCTTTTGCGGTTATTTTTGCATGACAAACTAGAATTTCAGTTCCCGATCTCTGTATGTCTCAAATATCAAAATAAAATATTCTCAGATGGATGGTTTATTGATTGATATCAAATAATAGTTCGTTACAAATATTGTTTGGGGTTGTTATGGCTGGAATTTGTATTTTTTGGGTACTTTTTTCTATCTTATAATTGAACATGAGTTGTTGCCATGCCTGTGATCAGATTGAATTTTATTGTAGTAGTTGGTTTTTGTTGCAGCATATGAATAATATTCAGATGGAAAATTAACGATTGGTTTTCTGTTTGTTTTATTAACATTATATCTTGATTATCCTGATTATTGTGATGAGGATATGAATGCATGTAATTGTATGTCCTTTTTTTCTTTTTTGGCTTATATGATTTGATTTCTCAGGAATTATGTCTTTTGTGCGGAATTATCAAGCAGAAGATTGTAGTTTACGTAGTGGTTACTGGTCCACCTTTGATGGAAACAACTTTGGCAACAACAATAGGAAAAGAAGCAGGAACAATTATTATAACTGGAATTGTAACATTTACAATGACAACCGGACAAAATTTGGGGACCATGGTTGCAACTTTAATTTTTACACAGCTGATCATGCTAATTATGTTAGATATGATGTTATTCCATCATCTTTGAAAAGGAGAAAATATTCAGCCCGTGTTTGGCAAGAAAGCCAGCAATACTGTGTTCCACCCATGGTCCATGACAATATCCCTTCATCCTATAATTTCCAAGGTCCTCCTACAAGATCTGATGGTGATGCCTCTACATCAGCTAGCTGCAAGCGTGATTGCTTTATTTTTGATGATAAGCCTGTCTTCATGTCTAGGGACGAAATTGATAGACACTCTCCATCAAGAAAAGATGGTATTGATGTACATCACGAGACACACTTGCGGTACTCCTATTGTGCCTTCCTTCAGAATCTTGGAGTGCGTCTTGAGCTGTAAGACTTGTATTACTTGTCATACACCCACACCCAAATTGGGAGCGTGTCAGGTCAAAACTCATAATTTTTGTGAGAAATGAGAACATTATATAACTTTGGATTAAAATGACAGGCCAGGTTGCTTGTTTAATTACAGCTTTTATGTGATTTTTTTCCCTTTTAAGTAAAATTGAGCCAGGTTTTTAAAAGATCAAATGATATTTGCAATTGAAGAAGCAGCCTGTAGATAATTTTAATTTGATGGTTATAATTAAATGTTCTCATTTCTCAGGATAATTGTGGTTCTCAACTCATACACTATGCATATGTTATAATTACGAGTGATGTTCTTAGTTACTTGATCTTGGTTTGCAGATAAAATTGCTATAGTTCTCATTGCTATTTGGCACTAGAATAAAGTCATGTCATAATCCTTTTGCAGGCCTCAAAACATCATTGGGACAGCTATGGTTCTGTGCCACCGTTTTTTTGTTCGACAATCACATGCTTGCCATGATAGATTTGTGAGTTTTCATTTGTCCTTTATCTCTGAATACATGTTTTACTTTTCTTACTAAATGTTTCAGTGAGAACCACATCATCCGAAGATTTCTCTCTACTTTTAGAAATGCACAGAAATTTTGTTATGAATTTGTTTGATTAGTTAGTGCTTGATATTTCATTTAAATTAATTGTGTAATGTTTGCAATTTGTTCCTTCGAGTTGCATTTCTATGGCCAAGCTGATTATCTATTCATTTTGATCTGTGTTGCAGCTGATTGCTACTGCTGCTCTTTTTCTTACTGCAAAGTCAGAGGAAGCTCCACGTCCTTTGAATAACATATTGAGAACATCCAGTGAAATTTTACATAAACAAGATTTTGCTTTGTTGTCCTACCGGTTTCCTGTTGTGAGTATAGTTCATACTACCTGAAATCTCTTCTTTTTTATTATTACCTGTATCAGGCATGCAAACCAAATAATAGCCTCTATTAACTTCCATATGGATATGTTTGGTATACCTATAAAATTGCCCACGCATTTGTTTGCTGATTCACAATCAAATTTTAGACCGGTATTATTTTCAAATAGAATTTTAACTCAAATGAGTAAAAATTTCTCTTGATAGATCCTTTTTTTTCCTTATAGTTGAATACTGGTTAAACTTTGATTTTAATTTTAATTTTTATTAACCTAATTTTAGTTGTTTCTCAGGATTGGTTTGAACAGTATCGGGAGCGGGTGCTTGAGGCTGAACAACTGATACTTACTACTCTAAATTTTGAACTCAATGTGCAACATCCATATGTACCTCTTACATCTGTTCTTAACAAATTAGGTCTATCAAAGACTGTTTTGGTGAATCTGGCATTAAACTTGGTCAGTGAAGGGTGAGTTTTCTTATTTTTCAATCTTTTACTTTATGGTTTCAGTAGTAATGTTTGTTTTTACCATTCATTTTGAGGACAAAACTAGTTGGCTCAAATCCAATCTGTATGCAATGTTCTGAGCTGTTGGCTGATGTCCTCTTCAGGTATTCCATTTGTTGGTTCTGACTAGGCTCTTGTTAACCGAGTGACTGGAATAAAAAAACCTAGTGTAGGAAACAGGACATGGGCATTGGGTGTTAAATCTCAACTCAAGCAATAGAATGCCTTGAGGTCTGGAGATATAGTGGCTGAGGAAGATACCTTGGTGTCTCCCCTTCTAAATTTTGGTTCAAAATAGTGTTGATTCTCTCAATATTTTGCTTTAGCCCAACTTCTCTGGGTAGCTATTCTGTCATGGGATATTGATTGTTTTGGCATCCATATAATTGCAGGATCTTCACAAGATTAGCGTGCTGGCCTGTATGATATTCTTAGCTGGCGGATTGATATGCTGTTCATCAAAAGTTTTGTTTTACATCTGAAGTTGAACTGCTGATGTCTAATGGATTGCTTTATCTTTAAATATGTCCCATCAACTTTTATTTCGGCTAGCCAAGCTAGCCACAAGAGCCCTAACCTGCCAACCCAGATTATCTGTCTAACCCTCAACACCTTGTAGTTTATGCTGATTTCCATTAGCCAAATGGGCTCTATATAATTTTAGTAACTTGGGATGAAAGAAGATCATAAAGTGATTTGACAATCAGTAACCAACAAAAAGAAAGAGAGAAGCAAACAGCCTGAAATTCAAATATGGAATGAATCTTTTATTGTTGTGAACAAGTTTTGGTCAATAATTACCCATTGATCAAAATGAGGCCTTTGAACTTATTATGTGGGGGAAAATAGAGGTCTTCTCTACTGCTGGTTCATTTTTTACTAAAGAGTCAGAGTATCTCTGGTACTTTGTTTTTGTTTATTCTCTTTAGTATCAGATGTTATCAATGGCGAATGGCAGAATTAGGCAGAAGGCCTAAATTCTGTCATATAAACACGGCATGGCGGCCTATGGTGCCACCATAGTTGGCCTCCCTTTACAAATTGCCTATGGCAAAAAATCCACCATGCCATTCTGCCATGGCACCAACATTTAACAATGGATTTGGGAGAAAACTGTTTCTAGGACAAATCTGCTGATAAAATTCTCTTTTGAAGTGTTTCCGTTGTGAGCAGTTTAATTGCCAAATTTTGGGTTTGTGAAAGGTTTCTTTTCTTAATTCCCCTCTCATTTCCAACCAAAATGAATATTTTGCTAACTTAAATGGATTAGTTAAATTATATTTGTTTTTTCCCTGCAGGTTTTTTAAATTTGAATTTAATTTTGTTCCCTTTTCAATCTATAAGATGCTTTCACTTTATCCAATAATTTGTTGATGCATCTAAAAGAGTTTGACTAGACAACTACCTCAAAAGTCATATTTTTAAATGATCTATAAAAAAATGATGGGATGATATTGTTCAAAATTTTATATTGACAATATATGAATATATGTCGACATTTAATCTAATATTAACCAAACCAATTCTTTTTTTTGTCAAAATTTCAAATGTCTTGGTTTTGTTAATGCCATCTCTTACAAATCAATCATTGAAAATTTTCTTGTGTTGTTGTTCATTGACATAAAGTCTTGTAATGGGAATGGAGACTTTTAAGATTTTGTCTGGCTTCATTTAGAATGGAAGAAAATCGAATTTGTTAACTCAAAATTGTTAGCCGACCTCTCCTAGTGGCACAAAGGCTTTGTTGTTGTTTGTTTGTTAACTGAAAATTGTGAGAAAGTGGAACTTTCATTGCTTCTGAAAGTTCTGCACAACTAGTGTGAAAGTTATGATGTACTGGATTTCCTGTGCTCCACCTAGAAAGACAAAGAGGATTATAAAAGTTGAACTTTTCTTTTCCTGTTCTGTTTTTATCCCTGTTCCTCTTAAAAAGGGTCAGTTGGTATTTCAGGTGGCTGTGATGTAGTGGTTCTATGCAGCCTACATACCTTGTCATAAGTCGAAAATATTCCACTTAAAGGCTAATCATGTGCAAATTTGGCCTTTTGAAAAATAATGCTAGACTGGTTAGGGTTTGCTTGTAGAAGTTTCTTTTTCTTTTTTGGGAAGGGGGTCGCACCAAAGCCGTTTACCCTTACACCCTAAGGTCACAATAAGGACCTCCCAATTGTGGAAACAAATAGAGGTGCTAGAACAGTGAGACATATTTATCAATACTAATCAATCTTTATAAATTTGTCCTTGTGCCTTGCATGTATGCCAAAGTTTGTACTAAGCTCATCAACTAGCTTTCTGTTTCAATTTGTTATATTTGGGCAAGGGTAATCAAGAACTTCTCTTTTCTTTTTGCTTTCTTTTTTTGATGTTACTGTGTAGTGAGTTTTAAACTTCTAATTTACACTTGCAACATGGACATTCATTGGATTTGTTCTATAGTGTGTTGAATAAGTTGCATTCGTAGTCAACATTTCAATATGCATGGTAGCAATGCTCTCCAGGTCAAAATATTGAGAAGATATGGCATTGACATTAGCTTTGAAAGATTCAATTGTTAGCAATATGCAGCACAACACTCCATGCATGCTTTCTCTTTTTAGTTGCATAAATTTCTGGAGTTTAGAGCCCCCACAGCACCGTTGGGTCTGGAAGTCTGATAAATTCTCTAGATGAGTATAAAATATTGCTATAGTTTGGTACTCTTAGCAGCAATCTTGCACAGATTCTTGGAATTGTATTCTTCCTGAGTTGCTGCCTTTCTAGTTGGTAAGGAAAACTTAATAAATTTGTGTATTCCTCTTGTATGAATGTTGAATACTATTTGTATTATATTGCTGCTCATTTTAATAGATGACATGATCTGTCATGGTGGGAACATATGCTAAGTTGGTGCCTCGGATGGTTAGTTTGACTATTTATGAACCTCTATTGTGTTGAGCAATGCTGGCTGTAGTGGTGTCTGTCTTGTATGGTCTACCGATGCTGAAAATTGTTTTGTAGGCTTCGGAGTTCTCTGTGGCTTCAATTTAAACCCCATCATATTGCTGCTGGAGCTGCATATCTTGCTGCCAAGTTTCTGAACATGGATCTCGCAGCTTATCAGAACATCTGGCAAGAGTTCCAGACAACACCATCCATACTTCAAGGTATCCTGCACCCACTTCCCCATTCTAATTATCAAGCAACGTTGCTGGGTTTATTGTTCTGTTCTGAAATGATCAGTTTAGTAACAATAGATAAGTGCATTGCAGTTTTTTAAGATTGACATGTATTTTGTATCTTCCTTTATTAGTTATTAATATTGGTTCTCGCATTGATGCAGCTGTCTCACAGCAATTAATGGAGCTCTTTTAAAAGTATGGAAGAACTGGATTACAGCATCCTTCTTAGTAGAGTAGATTTTGAATATATAATTCAAAATGTCACGTACTTTGGAGGGAGAGATTAGGAACTACGACATATTTTGTTAGTTACAGGATTTTAGTGGGTGTGACCTATGGATTTTTAAGTTTTACCAACTTCTCTGAATCCTCTGCTAAAATGTCGAGCCTGCTTTGAGTTTATTTTTTGTTGATGCTTTGTGATCTACTGTCAATGTCATAATATCAATCATGGTCGCGTTTAGTGAATGAAGAGCCTATCCATGAAAGCACACAAAGATTTGTAACACGTGTTCGCAACAATTATTGGGGTTCGGAGGTTAAAAATCATTTTTTGCTGCCTTCCTGACCCTGCTGTATGGTACGAAAGGAAAATTAATTTGTGCCTAGAGAATAAAGGTAAAGTTTTCTAAACACTTGGCTCATAAACGAATATCACCAGAGTTTTGTGCAGTAGGTTATTATATCAAAAGTGGAGTCAACCTAATTCCTTTGGGTTGGTTTATTACGAGTTATTCAAAAACTGACGCAACTTAATCCAGCCCATGTTTTTGTGAGTAATTGGTGATGGGTTCACAAACTGATTTATCTAATTAAAAAGTTAAAATACAAAACAGAATATAAATAGAAAATATAAATATACCAACTCAATAAGAACTTAAATAGAGGCAGAGCTTACGCGGAGCTTTTTTATAAAAACCTTCGAATCTCGTCAGTTGTGAAAAGTTAGTTAATAACTTTTTAAAATTTTCTCAATTGATTTAAGTGGATGTTTGGTTTGTAGAGTAGGTTTTGAGTATATCCAAATGGATAATGCATTTAGTTCGTCAAATAAGTTGGTTCTAGATTAAATACCACATTATTTTTATTATATCAACATAATAAACAATTAATTTTATGTTATATTTTGTTAAAACTGAAAAGTGAAGTAAAACAAATTTTAGTCATTATTATGAGTTAAGGTTATCTCTTAAAATATGCTAGATTTGATTTTAAAATAACCACTTTTGATTTTTTTGTTGCATAGGAACTACTTTTGAATGGTTAAATGTTATCAAGATTCAAGCCTAAATTAATCTCAAGTTAATAATAAATGTATTATTAAAATATGTGTCTATACCAAAAAGTGTGATTTTTTTGAACTTCAAAACAAAGAGTCGGAGAGAAGAATAAATGCCAGATAAGTATAATTTATTTTTGTAACTAGAATTTTAATTCTTGTAAATGCACATGCTAAAATAAAAAAAAAATTGTCAAATTTTAAGAAATTTTTTTCCATGAAAAAGAAGAAAAAATCAATTACACTCTCATAAGTTGTATATAAAGACTGTTATATATATATATATATTTGTGAGTACTATTATATTTACAATAAAGAAAGAGGGATAATATAAAAAGTGAGTTAATTAAGAAAATGTAAAAAGTAAAGTGTAAAAGTATCTTTGACTTTTGAGTACTTTTTTTATAAAAGAAACGTCTAGTACTTAAATATATAATATAAGAATAATTTATTTTAGACTTAAAAAATGTTAATGTAAAGAAATGAGAAACAAACATTCCAGCCACCTATCCTCTCAATCTGTCATTAATGATATGTTTGGTTGGAAGAAAAGAAAATAGTAAGAAAAAAAATCATACATTATATTTGTTTGATTGAAGAGAAAGAAAAAAGATAAAGAAAAAAATTAATTATTAGTAATAAAAAATTTAATTTTTTTTCTCATTTTCCTTTCAATTCAATTTTTAAAATTTTCTTTCCAATCTTACTTTCTTACCTTCAATCCAGAGTAAATTATAAATCCATGGGACTCGAAAGATAATTAGTTTATCAGAAGACAAGGGAGAAAGCCAGCCCACTCAGTGACAAAATGTTATCATACAATTATGTTCTAAATATTGTCCTGTACGTGAATGGGTTAGGAAATGACCTTTTCATTAAAAGGATATACATTGAGAATTTGAGATAAAAATACAAAGTACGAATATGAACACGAAACTCATCCATCTGAATATGCTTTCATTTTCGTTGCAACTTGCAAGGTTCAATAAACGTATTTTACAGTTAAAGTATTTTCGCGGTCATACCCAAAACTTTTTTTATTACAATATCTTAGAATTAGAATTGAGTTTTGTTTGTGTCGATACGTTCACAAATTATGTTCAAGAATCAAGAGGCACGCCAATAAATGCTTGATAAGAGTATCAAATTCTTTTTTATTTGTTTAGTCTGAACGACCGAATCCTAATTCCAATTCTTTTTGTAATTGTTAATCTCTTCTGATCTTCTGTAGAAATTCAAAACAATATTAAAAATTTATAATAATTCAGATACTTTATTCAATAAAATAAATTAGATCTTTAACTCTCATAATCGTTAAGCCAAGTTAAGTAGATTACTTTAAAAAAATTAAGTAGATTATTTGTTATTTCTAAAACGATTAACAAAGAAATTTTAATAATTTAAAAAATAAATTATCAATAAACTTAATATCATTTATTAAATAAATTAAATTCTTCAATTTTTTTATGAGTAATTCTTTAACTTTTGCAAAGTGATTAAAAAAGTTTTATAAGAAATGAAAAAGAAAAAGGCATAAAAGGTAGCTGATGTTTATTTGATCCGGATTCTTTATCATGTGTGTATATGCGAGTAATGGGTGTGTTTTTCAATGATCGCGGGATAGTTCAGTCAGCATAATTCTAAATGATAAAGGAAAAATTGCACTTTATCCTGTTAATTAATCATAAGAGATGGTCATTATTTTAACTAGGAGAACAGTTTTTCTCTAAAGTTTTTAAATAGAAATAAAAGTAAGTTAATAAAAAAAGATAGATTAAAAAAATAATAATATAAAAGTGTGAAAAGTTAATGTAAGTTAAAAGAAAATTTAAAATTTTAAAAAGTAATTTAAAGGTAAAATTATCGAATAAAAATGGAGAGTGATTAGTGAGTGATTATCTAATTTTGATTAATAACTCAAATTTAATCTACATAAATAAAAAAGATTAATTATTGTTATTACTTTAATATTTATACTAATATATAAATTAGATACAATTTTGTGTAACTATTTTTTCTCTCCATATTTTTTAGATCATTTTATTTTTATCTTTAATAATGTTAAAGTAGTAATAATAATTAATCTTTTAATTATGTATATTAAAACTGACCTATTAATTAAAATTAAGTAACCACTCACTAATCACTCTTTACTTTCATTAGACAATTTTATCTTTAAATCATTTCTTAAATTTTAAAATTTTCTTTTAAGTTACATTAACTTTCCACTATTTTTACATTATTAATTTTGTTATTATATTATTTTTTATTAACTGTATTTAATTTCTATTTTTTATTTAAATTTTTTAGAGAGACATCTTCTCTAGTTATAAAAAATAAGGATAAAATGATTAAAAAAATGTGAAAACAAAATACAATTACAGAAAGTTATATTCTTTTATATATTGATATAACTTATTGTCGATCACTAAAAAAATTAAATGTTTTTGTTTTTATTTAATTATAAAAATATATATCTGATTTTCTTTCCTTCCGGAAAAGTGCGAGAGAAAAAGACAGGATTTACAAAGATTTCATTTCTTAAATCCTTCTTTCACAACCAAAGTTAGCGATATAGGACACTAGATAAACTTCATGTCTTCAATCGTTTTCTTTTTTTCATATCATTTTTTTCTTTTGTTTCCACCCTTAAAAACACCCCAATCAAATATAAAAAATTAAACAAATATACCCATACAAGAAAGAACTTAGTATTTTATAAAAAATATTAAACAAATTATAACTTTTAATATACTTTAAAAATTTAAAATTACAACTCACTAAAATACTCATTAAAATAAGTGAGTATTAATATTTGCAAATATTAATACTCACTTCGTTTTAGAAATAAAAATATGCTATTATGTTAAATACGGGATATTAAACTACTGTAATTCAGTAATTTCATAGGCAAAACTTTGTACAATTGTACTCTTTTAATAATAATTTCAATAAATAAATATAAATGTAATTTATTTACATTTGAAATTTGAAAACATAAAAACATAAAAACATTTAATTGAGAAATAAAGTTGTCGTAACCTTGTCGTGCGTGCCGGTTCTCTTGCGTATAATCTCGTTCATCTTCCAATCCCATCCTTATAACTATATAAACAAACAAGTCCCTTCATCCCTTACCAAAACGCCACTTGTCGATTGTCGTTTAGATCCCATGGATCACACGCCTGCTGCGCAACGTCGTCTCAAAGCCATTCACGCCCACCTCACCGCCACCGCCGATGACTCTCCCTCCCACCTTGGATCCAACGCCACCGCCGGCGAGTTCTTCTCCGGTACTCCCTCCCTCTCTTCTTTCCTCATTTTGCACTTACGTATCTCACTTTGGAAAGTTGCACGATAGTGACGTTAAACTTTTCTCTCTTTCTGTTGGATCATGTTCTCTGTGTTGTGTTCTTTTTTTAAAAAAAATTTTGTTTGTGATTAGAAGTGAGTTGTCGCTTTTGACTTTGACATTGGAGAAAAAAAAAAGCAGAAAGTACGGATTGGAGGAGAAGATTCGTGCTTCACTTTTGCTAGGGGCACTTAAATAAAACTCATAGCTCATTGGAGGGTTTTGTGAATGAATAATTTATTTGTTATCTTCGGTTCGTGTGCATTTCGGAACCATTCCGACTTCTTTCCTTCTTTTTTCATATGCATAGAAAAAACATTTGAAGGCATTGATAGCCTTTATTTTTTTGGAATTAAAATTCAATGGAATGAAGAAATATTCACGTTACGCGAAAGTATGGGCGGAGATTTTGGTTGTAATAAATGTTTTGGTGAAACGACTATTGAGTTACACTCTGAATTGGACAAACCTGAATGAATGGTTCATGTACCGTTTCCTAGTTTCCACTTCATTATCTCATTTATCTGGTTCTGGGGGGCTTCTTTACTTTTTTTTAAAATATTTTTTTATTCAATTATTTTCTCGGAAGCTGGGTGAAGGTTGAATGGTGTAGTGCAGACTGCAGAAATTTTAGCTCCTGATGTCTCGATACTTATCAAGCATGATGAGTCTTGACTTCCTGCAGTCAAGTTATGTGATCTGGGCCAATCACATTTTTTACTTAATTATTAATTAACTGTGATAATTACATTTTAATTAATGATGTGATTGGCCTAGTGCTCTTTGAATTTTATTCAGATTTATTATACATTTTTTGGAGGCAATGATAGGAGCTAAGGCTCAAATCAGAATGCTATTTGTCATTATTTGGTAACACATTCTGTTTCTCAAAGGTTTTCATATTCATAAAACTGACATTTTTTCACTGTCAATCATATCACTCTAAGGTGACTATATTCATAATACTGACATTTGTTCAACCTTTTGCACAACTTGGGAATTTTTTCTATCCATTGACTAATGAATATTTTCATATGCCTGGCTTATTGGTATTATTACATTACCTTGTAATTTATTTGTTTGATATCATTAGCTTTGATCTTTACTTCTGCGCAGAACAAGGGTATAGTGTTGTACTCCCAGAGAAATTACAAACAGGAAAGTGGAACGTTTATAGGTATACCTCTTCCAATGTTCTTGATCTTGATTATTATACATCATTCCGAATTTCTGAGCATGATATTATTTTAATTCTTTCTGGCAGATCTGTACGATCTCCTCTGCAGCTGGTGACCAGGTTTCCTAATCATCCTGAAATTGGTACCATGCATGATAATTTTGTGTGAGCATCACTCCTTTTTCTATGAGAATTTAGCTTTGAACTTCATAAGATTGACAAGTAATCTCTATCAACAGTATTTTAATTAAAAAAAATCATGCCTAAGAAATTGATATGTATTTTGTCAAACTCTGTTAATGATAGGCGCTCAGTTGACACCTTTCGAGACTACAAATATCTGGGAACACGTGTCCGTGTTGATGGAACTGTTGGGGAGTAAGCAGCTCCATTATCAACCTATGACACTTTCTGGGCCTTCTTTGTTTTTTCATTCAAATTTACTTAGGATCCTTCTCATCATTTCCATTATTCCTTCACTTTTTAAGGTACAAATGGATGACATATGGAGAAGCAGGTACGGCCCGGTCAGCAATAGGTTCTGGTTTGATTTATTATGGAATCGAAAAGGTGAATGCTAGATTGTAGTTTCATGGTTGATCATTATTTCATTTTACAAAGTATCATGTAACCATTGTTTACATGTTCTTTTTTAGGGCTCCAGTATTGGGTTGTATTTTGTTAACAGACCTGAGTGGCTCATTGTTGATCATGCTTGCTCTGCATACTCATTTGTATCAGTGCCTCTGTATGATACTCTTGGTATGTTGTCTACAATTTATCAGGAAATTTCTTTTCTTACATATCAACCTTGGCCTTACCTTCAGATTTAACAGCAAGAAACTGCTTGCTCTGTAGGTCCTGATGCTGTCAAGTATATTGTTAGTCATGCTGTTGTGAAAGTTATATTTTGTGTACCTGAAACATTAAATTTAGTAAGTATATGTGAGCTTCTTTGTAACATAGCATATCCCTTCTGTTAACTATATAATGAATCCTGTATAATCATTAGTACCCATTTTGATGACTTAGTGTGGGCTTGATGGATTTCCATGTGCAATACTCTGCATTGAGTGTACTTTGTTGGCTTCTGGACCATGTGTGTGTGAGATATTAAGCTAATCCAAACATGCACTAAGAGGATTAACTTCTGCAGATCAATCAGATTTCCTAAAACAAAGAAGCCTATTTGAATAAAACAGTTTTCTATTTTTAAAAACATAAAAAGAAAAACAAAACTTGTTGTCAATCCCTGTCCATTCCTTTCAATTTCATCTCCCTTTCTAACCTGCTGAAACGGTTGACAATGCTCGGCATTCTGGTCACAACAGAGTGATGCAGCAGTGGCAATTGGTTGATGGTGTGAGGCATTCCCGAAACAGAAGAATGATGCTGCTGTGGCGGTCAGTGGATGGTAGCATGGCTAGGATGGTGGTGAGGGATCCAATTATGCTGTGTTGAGGAGTCCAAAACATGGTGGATCCCTAACAAGGAGAGATTGATGGAGGTTTCAATGGAGGTGAAGTTGTCAGGGAGGAGTGGATGTGAAAACTAAACAGATTGTGTTCTTTTCTTTTGTTCTCAGAATTGGTTTTCAAAACTATTTACAGAACAGCTTTAAAAACAAAAGGATTTAACAGTTTCAAACAGGTCCTAAATAATTGCTTTTTCAGCAACCCCCCTCCACTTGTCAGTGCTCAATAAATCTGTAGAATGGAATGTAAGAATTGTTATCTCAATTTCCTATTCACACAAGGAATCAAGTTCCAGTGATTACAGGTTGATGTTTCAGTTAAAAGCTTTTCAAGTTTAATTTTATATTATGTTTTGTTATCAAGGTATACAATATATACAATTGTTGAATATATGTTATGAGGATGATAACCTTTTATTTTTGGATTTTTTTTTTTTTTTGTTATCCTCATTGTTGTTGGCATAAACTAATTAGTTATCCAGTTATGAAATGAAATGTAGCCATGATCATAACCTCTTTATTTTAGTTTATGTTGTTAGAATATTATATATAACTTCCGGTCTTTTGCAAAAAACATTTATCATGTCACCTGCCATTGCAGTTGCTGAGCTACTTGTCTGATATTCCAACCGTACGTCTAATTGTGGTATGTGGGAATTTATGGCTTATGTTTGAAATTAAATGTTCACTTTCAAAGTAAAACATACTGATTTTTAGTTAGTATGTAGGTAGTTGGAGGTATGGATGATCAAATTCCATCAGTTCCTTCGTCAACTGGAGTTCAGGTTATTACATATTCAAAGCTACTTAATCAGGTAATCTTATTGTTTTCTGTGTCAAATAATGTTGATTTTATGGAGCAATACATAGTGTGTTCATATGATATTATCAGCTTCCCTGAATTAGTAAAGAAATGTCACTTCTGTGGTGCTCTTTCTATCTATCTATTGTGGTGTATCAGTTTTAAGTTCATTTTGTAAATGGTGTTGTTATTGATTTGATCTGCCGCTATTTATTATGTTTATTACCTCATTGTTTGTGTGGTTTTGACTTAGGGACGTAGCAACCTTCAGCCCTTTTGTCCACCAAAACCTGATGACATTGCAACCATTTGCTACACAAGTGGTACAACTGGAACCCCAAAAGTGCGTAGGTTCCCGTAGAATTATGATTTGCTTTTTCTTGGTGATATATTTCCCCCCTAAAATGTTGTCTTTGCTTATAGTAGCTACATAAAGCATTTCTTTTTCATCTTTCTACTCAACAAATTCTGGTCAGGGTGCTATCTTGACCCATGGAAACTTTATTGCAAGTGTTGCTGGGAGTACTATGGACGAGAAATTTGGCCCTTCTGATGTGTGAGTCTTTTATGATCGTATACATTGTTCCTTGCCATTTTCTGGCTTATAGTTTATTCTAATGTCTTTACCTTAATTTCTTTTGATTTTCAGTTATATATCCTATCTCCCTCTGGCACACATTTATGAGCGAGCAAACCAGGTCATGACAGTACATTTTGGCATTGCAGTGGGATTCTACCAAGGGGTGTGTCTTTGACAAATTAAACTTACTTCTTTCTCTTTCATTTGGTTTATGTCTACTCATTTTGAACGAGCTTATGCTTTTATGAAAAATCGATGTGTTGTAATATAAGTGCTGCTTTAGACTTGTATTGCACGGATCTGGTGATTAACTGATTGGAGCTACCTAGTTTTAAAATAAGATTGAAATAAAGACATCTCTTACAATACACTGTAGCATAAGGAGCCCATATAATATTTTTTTGTCGAACATATTTACATTTTCATACTTGCCATTTCATGAAATGCTGCATTGATCCATAAAAGATTTGTCAAATAGCAGTCTTTTATTATTGTATTTTTGTGTTCCATATACACATATGTATGTATGCATGGATTATAATGCAGCCTAAAGTGTAGAATTTCTAGATAATAGCAACCTTTTCTGCTTGACTGTTATTTTGTCTTTTCTGGTTGTATATAATGTGATTAAGGTAGATTTTACAATAGTTACTATTGTTTCACTATATTTTGCAATATTATCAGATTAGCATAACATTTTCTTTTTAACATTCGTATGCAGGATAGTATGAAATTAATGGATGACATAGCTGCTCTGAGACCTACTGTCTTTTGTAGTGTTCCTCGGCTATATAACAGAATATATGCTGGGTAGAGTAACTATACATTTATACTGTACTTTATAGCACTGTTTGTTAGCTTCATGTGTGTTCATTGTACCATTCAATTGGATTTTTTTTACAGTATTACTAATGCTGTTAAAACATCTGGTGGTCTGAAGGAGAGACTATTTAATGCTGCATACAATGCTAAAAGGCAAGCTTTATTGCATGGTAAGATATATCCACAATGATCGATCTTTTGCGTAACAAACATTTATACAGTTATTTTGCCTGACTTATTCATTATATCAGGACACTGTAGTGCCCTAAATATTGATTCCAATTATACGCCAATACCTGGGTTGTTCCCCTATCCTCCATTCTTTGATGGTTACAAACTCCCTGTTTATATGCAAGATTCTTGCCCTGCTCCATTTTTATTTCTAGTAGTGGGTTGAATCTTATTTTAAAAATAGTAGGCGTATTTGTTTTCCTAAATTTGTAGTTTGTCATTTAAATAGCTGGAAAAGTTCTCTTAGAATGATATATATGTCCAAAAATTTGTAACTTATGATTTTAGCTTAAAATTTTAATATCATTTAAAAGAAAACTTACTTTCATCATCCATATTTTCATTTATTTCAGGGAAGAACCCATCTCCAATGTGGGACAGATTAGTTTTCAACAAGATAAAAGAAAAACTTGGAGGACGAGTTCGGTTTATGGCATCAGGTGCCTCACCTTTATCACCTGATATCATGGAATTTTTAAAGATGTAAGTTTTGCATAATATGTATAAATTACTAAAGAGAACAGTCCTCTTAGTATTATTTTAATCAACTTTTCCTTTCTGAATATTATGTATACCTATTTTGCAGTTGCTTTGGTTGTCGAGTGACTGAGGGATACGGAATGACAGAGAGTACTTGTGTTATAAGCTGCATCGATGAGGGTGACAAACTTGGTGGTCATGTAGGCTCTCCTAATCTAGCCTGTGGTGAGTATTTAGTAAGAATTCCACATCAAATAGGTTGCAGTACATTTGTGATTTAACCTACTTGATTATATTTTAGGTGATATATGATGTACCATGATCATGAACTGGCCACATTTTATTTTATTTTTTTTAAGAAAATTAGTAGCATCGTCCCATCATTTGTAGTTATTCAAAATGTTCTGCCCTTTCAGTGCATGAAACAGTGTCTGGTAATCCTGAAAAAGTGGATTTGAACATTTCTACTTCGCCCTCCTTTTATGAAAGAATTTAAAAGATGAAATTATGTTTAATTTATGTCAACTGTAGCTTTGTTATGCCTAGTGCCAAGAATTTTGTTCTTTTGTTTCAGAGATAAAACTAGTGGATGTTCCAGAAATGAACTATACATCTGATGATCAGCCCAATCCCCGTGGTGAAATTTGTGTTAGGGGTCCCCTTGTTTTTCAAGGTTATCACAAAGATGAAGCCCAGACGTAATTACCTTTCATGTTCTGTGCTTCTTATGAATGAAATTACCTTGCATGTTTAAGAGTACTTGAATTTCAATCATATTGAGCAGGAGAGACGTCATTGATGAAGATGGATGGCTACATACTGGAGATATTGGGACATGGTTACCTGGTGGTCGTCTCAAAATTATTGATAGGTGAGATAGCCTCATTCTAATTAAACTATAATCCATATTTAATAAGAAACATGGCTTAACTTTCCTCCTGTTATTAAATTGATTTCTGTTTAATACTTTAATTCATCTGGCCACAAGTCTGTTCAATGAGTAGACTTGAACGGCCATTAGAGTGTGAAAGTGCTATCTCCTGTAGGTACTTTGTTCAGTGAGTGCTGTTTCTGTAAGACTTATAACTGCATACTGCCTCCATACAACTTTTATATATTTAGCTTCAGTATAGTAAGATGTGCTCGAAACAATGACACCCCTAGTTGCCTGTACTTTCTCAGCCCACGTTTTTCAGCATTGACTGAATTTGTCAAGCATATGAATGAAAGCTTGCCATTTTGTTGTAGGAAGAAGAATATCTTTAAGTTGGCACAAGGTGAGTACATTGCTCCTGAGAAGATTGAAAATGTATATGCCAAATGCAAATTTGTGGTGCAATGCTTTGTATATGGTAAGGAAATAAATCATTCCCACAAATTCGGTGTGTGTGGTCATTTGTACTAGCTTGCTGATGCTTCTTTTTTCTTTGTAGGTGATAGCCTAAATGCTTCTTTGGTAGCTGTTGTCTCCGTGGATCATGATAACTTGAAAGCATGGGCTGCTTCAGAAGGAATAATGGTAGTATAAACTTTAAAGTTTGTTTTAATCTTTATTCCGATTTGTCATGAATGTACTAAAAAGTTCATCTAGACATTGTTTAAAAGTTAAAACTTAGTTTTACTTTATGTTTGAAAACTTGAAATGTATTTTTGAATCAGATTACTCTAAGTCTACAATATAGTTTTGGAAAATAAGTATGATAAAGACTTGCTACTAATTTTGTGAAAACATATTTTTAGTAGAAATTATTTAGCCTAGTAATTTAGAGCCTGCATCTGCTTTTGGTTGCTAATAGTTGTACCCGAAATAAGGTGAACATTTTCAATTGAGTTGAACTAACTTTTCTTTCACTTAATTGATGAACATACAATTTAACTAACTTTTTTTTTATTGGCGATCATACAATTGAATAAAAACTACAAATATTGGATACGGTTTTATCCTAGAAGTTACTTCTGGATCAATTAAGGTCTTTATCACGGTTCTTTATTTTTGCAACTTTTTTCCTTTTTGCAGAAATTTAAATAACAATTAGCCTTGTTGGTTCTTTGCACCTATTTTAGCACATGTGGCTTTTTATTTGTATGATGGCTATTCTATGATCATAGTAAATTACATTGTCATCCTTTGAGGTTTGACAAAATTTTACTTACTGTTTAAAACCTAGGAAGTTTTTATTATGTTAAATCTTAAAACTAGACTGGCCCGTATAATTTAGAAATCAAGAAAGTAGAATCCTGTATTTTATGTCAAAAATCAAGGGAGGTTCAAGAAATTTTATCATTTTATTTTGCTTCAAAGGGTTGGTGTTAATTTATCGAAGCAGTCTGCAACATTAACTGATACTCTGTTTTGTGGGCATGGGTGCAGTATAATGATTTAGCACAACTTTGCAATGATCCAAAAGCAAGGGCAGCTGTCTTGGCTGAGATGGATGCTGCGGGACGAGAGTCTCAGGTAAGTTATTCATTTTATGTTACACTTACTATTACCTTATAATTTGGCCCCATCTTTATTAAATATCTGTATCTTTATTTGATACCCTGTAGCTGAGAGGTTTTGAATTCGTAAAAGCTGTCACTTTGGTACTCGAACCATTTACGTTGGAAAATGGTCTGTTGACTCCGACATTCAAGGCAAGCTTTGAGTCCTAAGATTTTCTGTTTTTCATTTTTAACCTGTTGTGTGGCAATAAATCATGTTTTGTGTATGTGCATGCAACTTTCCAGGTTAAGAGGCCTCAAGCGAAGGAATATTTCGCAAAAGCAATATCTGATATGTACAGTGAGCTCTCAAGAACTGATACTTCTCAGACAACGTTGTGAAAATTGAGGGTCTCCCCCCCATCACCAACCACAACATAAAAGAGAGGTAAATAAAGACACGTTACTCATACGCATCGTATGCAAAATTGCCGAAGCATCCAATGGGAACGATTTTGCAACTTATTGTTGTATTGTATTGATAATAAAGAGTTGTGCTAGAACCGGAATATGATTTGTAGCATTATTTATGTAGCCTACGGTCCGTTAAGTTCAAGTTGCCTTACGCCATTTTTATAATTAACTAAATTTAAAATATATGAATTATTCAATATTTATTTTTTAAGTTCTCGCATTATTTAATAAATTAAATTAAATACCTTTAACTAGTAATTTTGAAATATTAAAAAAGAGAGTTAAAAAAATAGAAATAGAAGTAACTGCAAAGATTTTGCCAATACAAGTAACTGGAAACTAGGAATACAAGGACTTTGTTTTGGTAATCCGCAGGGACTGTTCTGCATGTTAGTTATGAAATTGTCATGCTCATGCACCAAAGTTTTTTTTTATTATTTAAAAAAACACGTTTTAAACGGCTAAGCAGATTTAAATAGTAGTTAGTAATCGAAGAGTAAATTTCTTTATCAGAAACAACAGATGTTAATAGTCAGGTTCTAATGCTTCGATAAATTCCTTTTATATAATTTTAAGGCGATGGTTGTGATAGTCAACTTTTTTTTTAATTAATTGGTAATATTTGATTGAACTGGATGATACAGTTTTATTGATTTTGGTTGTGAAACAATTAAGTTCTTGTATTAAAAAATTAACCTTTGTGGTATGATTTTTTTTGGACAGAATTGTAGTATGATCTTTTACAAACCAAAAAAAGAGAGCCGAAACCTTAAATTGAATGACATAAGTAATAAACTTTTGGCACTCTTGAGTCTTGACTTTAAGAGGTGCTGTCGCGTGCCTTGATGCAAATACTCGCCTAACAAACAAGTTATGATCAACCTAGAATCATCATTCGCAGGGCACGCTTTGTTGCATAACTTGGTCCCCGCGAGGCTCCAATTGCAACAATAGGAGAGCTCTGTCGAGATCATAGATGTATTCAATCATACCCTCACTTTACCTTTTTTTGTTCAAAAGCAAAAGATAAACTTTTGGGAGTTTCCGCAGGACCTCCCCTACAGTATCGTCACCGCAGTAGAGTTTAACCATTAAGTTCGGGATGGACCCTAAAGGTCTCTTTTATATATATATGTGTGTGTATGTGTATGTGTAAGATTTTCATTTAATCTCCCCTCCCCCAATATGTATGATATGTATGACAAAGACAATAGAATCAATTGAGCAGTCTAACTTAAGTATTTGAACAAAATGTAAGGTATGTGAATTGTTATAGATCTTACAATACTTAAATTCACACAATCTTGACCCTTTAAAATCCTACATGCAAAGGAAAATATACTCAATATATTAAAATTTATTTAAGAAACTAATATCTTCGACTAATGTTTTTCATACATATGTAACTAAACATACAATACCGTGTTGATAGGAAAAATACATTGTAATATATCTAATAAATGTTTTCTTTGTCATTCAAAATGGTTTACTAACGTGCCAATAATCTAGGCAAAGGAGTTGGAGACCCTTGATGAGTTCCAATACAAGAAAAAAACCAAAAGAAGTACATAAACCAAACTAAACAAAACACTTTCTTATTAGACATAGCTAGAGAAAGCAAGTGAAAGGATTCCCATGGCCAACCCCACCAAACCAAAAGATCCCTTTAGAGAAATCAATGGGGTAGCATTGCTAGGAGAAGGTGCAGGCACAGTGGAAGATTGAACGGTTGGAGAGGCCAAAGCTGAACCTGAAGGAGTAGGTGCCTCTGCAGAAACCTTGAGCACGTGAATATCAACCTTCTGTCCTGCTTGGCAGTGGCCAGGGACGCCACAGAAGAAGAAGTGGTGACCATGATTGGTTATGTTGATGGAGTCTTTGCCAGTTGTGAAGGTAGCAATAGGAGATGATGCGTTGCATGTCTTGTACATGGCATGCGTCACTCGCATCACATTGTGGAATTTGGCATTGTATTCGAATACTGGACAAAAAAAATACAAATCACCAACAATTTGAGTTATGTTGCTACTAGCCTACTACTAATAATCGTAATTAAATTTTGCTCTATAATGATTTTTCGGTTGAATGTTTATGAAATATACTATGTAATTGTCGGCGGTGAGGCCAACAATCTCATTGCATGTTGTTTTGTCTCTTCATCCAAAAGAGCTTGTGCAAAGCACAAAAAGTTAATTCAAGTGGAAGTGGTGGGTCATGCTGGTTTACAACAATAGTCATGAAACTGGTGTGTAAAAGGCTCTAATAGAAGAATAAAAATCATAAGAAAAAAAAAGTGTATAGATGAGTAAAAACCAAGAGTTTCTGTAGTGACCCTCCTTGAACGTATAGTTTATCTCAATAATAAAGAGAAACAAAATTTAAAAGAGAAATGCTAGCCATGGAAGTGCAATGGTGGGGTAATTGATGCAAAAACAAGAAAAGAAGGAATTAGAGTTTTCTCCACCCAACTGGGCATTACTGAAATTTATTTGAAATCACAAATTTTTACGAGTCTAATCTATGATTTTATAGTTTCCAATAAATTTTAGACAACAATACAACTGTCTTAGAAGAATTGTACTCCTCTTACTAGTAAAAAAAGGTATTGCAGAATTGCAAAATAGTGTTAGTTTGTATTCAGAGAAGAAGATGCAGAACTATCAAAAGGCTAGGACTTTTCCATTTTACAAAATGATTTGAACTCATCTGCTAACAATGAACCAAAACCAACACAATTACATAGTAACATAAAGACCATGCAATTAGAGTGAGCAAACTTACTGATAGTGTCACCAATTTGGAAGTTCTTGGTAGCAGCCCATTTCCTGTAGTCTATGGTGCCAAGGGTAGTCCAACCAGCAGAGTCTCCAACCTTGTATACAGCTGCATATGAAACCTTCACAATTGCCATCACTATAAACAAAACCACAACTCTCTCTACCAAAGCCATGGTTTCAAGCCTTACAGAAGTATATTAGAGAATAGAGACTCTTGTTCTTGTTGTTTGTTTGTGTCTCCTTTGCCCTTGGTTGGGGTCTTTATATATCCTTTTGACTAGCTGGCTTTGGATGTTGGAACTTGAAGAATGGCAAAGTGGATGAATAGGTCCCAGTCTTTTTCTTTAATTAATTGGTTTGTTTGATAAAAACTTAGCACTATTTACAAAAGGGAAATAGTGTGGCCCGCTGCATAATCTGATTAATCTCATTAGCATAGTTGCGGTGGGTCTGAGTAATAAGTGCTCCACTGCTCCTACTTTGCTTTTTGTATCTTGTGTCCGTCTAACATTGAAAATGTAACTAAAATGGAGTAAGTATGTGGATTGTTTTGTTTTAAAGTTGCAAATCTAACAATCCGTTGTTCTTACGTTTAATTGCATCGGAAACTGAGAAAATATTAAAAACAAACACATTAGAAATAGTTTTGACTTGGGTTTTTTCTATTGTGTGTAACTTTGCACAGGTGGGTCATTAAATATCCATTTTGCACATGTTTACGGACATTAAACATCCATTTTCAATCAATTCTTCTTTAACTAATTAATTGTGATTCTTTGAGAAAAACAATTTTCTCTCTTATTTATTTTATGAAATCACCTTAATATATGATCTTTCTTCCCACAAAAATAATAATTAATACCGTAGTTTCTAATTATTTTAGAGTGTAAATTCATAAAATAAATAATTAACGAAAATTGTTTTTTAAAAAATAATTAATGATGTTGTTTATGCAAGGAAAATGCATGCTGTTCACCGCAATTTTCTTTTTGTTACGTTTTGTGTTTTTATTCATTTTTTTCTTTTCTGCATTTTATGAAGCAAATATTTTATGAATATTAATCCTGATTTTTTTTTAAAAAAAAATATTTACGGTTTTGTATATATTTTATGAATTTATTCTCTAAAACAGTTAGAAACTATTATATGGTAGGAAGAGGGGGAATATATTAAGGTGATTTCATAAAATAAATAAGGGAGAGAAATTTATTTTTCTCAGAGAATCATAATTAATTAGTTAACGAAGAATTGATTGAAAGTGAATATTTAATGACCCAAAATCTGTGCAAAGTTGCACATGATAATTTTTCTTGCTATGTTTGGATTAAAGTTTGAAAAATAATGTTAGGAATTTTAATGCACAATTATGAATTCTGATACACAAATGGAGGAGTTAAAATGGTTGATTTGAAAGTAAAATTACTTTTAAATTCAAAACTAACTTTAATCCAAATATGTACGTAGTTTAATTTAACACTTTTTTTAAAAGGATTTTATAAACCATTTTCTGGAGGATAATTGTTAAAAAAGTTAGAAGTTAAATATTTCATGTTATAAAAAGTTTTTTATTTCTAAATATTTTAAAAAATATTTTTCATATTTGTCTTTATTTTGCCTTATTTAATTTTGAAATGTTTGATATATATCTTGTCGGGACTGAAGTTAATGGAAAGATACAGTTTTCTTTTTTCTTTTTTCTTTCATAAAAGACAGAACTTATTATTTTGGAGATCAGTTTCCATACGTCCTAATATGACTCAGAAATGCTATTCAGTACGAAATACGAATGGCCATGTTACCAAAAGACAAATTTGAAATCGACGAACAACCAAATCTAACCAAACACTTCATATAATTTTTAGTGGTACACTACAGAAAAGCAAACAATTATAAATAGTCTAATAAAAACACCCAACTATTAAATTGAAATTAAATTTTGATGATTGGTATGATATTAAATCCTTGATATTCTATGTCCTACTATTTGTTTCTGTGCTGCTACTGCACTTCATCTACACAAAAACTTGTGGGTGCCGTGATGACCACTTCTTTTGTATTTTCATTTGTAACAAATAATTGGTGACTGTCATCATAGATAGCAATCACCATACACAGTTTCTATTTGATGATCACATTAAGCACACGCTTTATACAACCTCCAATGGAAAGCTACATATCATTTTTTTAATTAAATTCAGGCAGTAAGCAGATCTCCAATAGGACCAATACAAATAAGTTACACCTTTTTTTTAAATGCATTTACATTTTATTGGTAGCTAGCTACTGTTATAAGTAACTTATCACAATAACAGAGAATTAAAACTTTGACTTCAATCAAAATTAAGTCCTACTTTACCTAAATTTCTCTACGGTGCATGCTAGCAATTTATTAACACCAAATGTACCGAATTTGCAATTAACGTTTCATAATTTTTAGTATTATTCATTCCCCTAATATACTGTCTTCCTTGAGGTTGGTACAACATATTTAGAGTTATTTTTTTTCCAACAAATGGCTTCATGAAGAACCCCTCATTCATATTTGGTACAATGTAATAAAATCAATCATGACTCCTACCATTGATCACCATACCAACCATGCGTCCAGCTTAATACTAGTTAATTTATTGGTAGTTGTACTACAGTTTTCCACTTCTAATCTGAAGCTATTGCATCCGAATTATTCTTAACATATGCTATTCGTTGTCGCAGGAAAAAAAGAAGAAACAGAACTAGCAAAAACAATTTAAACAAAAGACAAACAATATGCTAGGACTAGGCTTTTGCCTTCTGAAAGAAAGGAGAGAAAATAAAAATAGAAACATAGGACAAAACGTTATGACTCACATAAAAGGACAATTGGCGTGGCATTACAATGTTACATAGGCCACTAACATAGCGGGAATGATAACTTGGTTAGCTGTAACAACCAAATCTAACCAAACACTCTATAGAGTCTAAAATACTCATTTGACAAACTAAATTATTGCCAGAATTCATCTAATTTACAACTGAGAAACCAGATTAAATCCTTGGACATTCTCAATTGCCAGTGACTACTTTCTCTTCTTTAACACAATCATCTTCATCAATAAATCTCTTTCATAGCCAATGCTGCTTCCACACTCTCTCCGCCATCTCTTCAATGGGGGCATTCTTTGTCTCGGGGAGAAGGAAAAGCACAAAGGTGAACATGATCAAGATCCATCCAGAGAAGAACAAGAAGATGCCAAACTTGAAGAGACATAACATCGAGAGAACGGCTGGCCCAATGACAAATGTGAAGAGGAAGTTGACACACACTGGTAAGCCCTGCCCTACCGAGCGAGTCTCGAGTGGGAATATCTCACTTGGGATGAGCCAACCAAGAGGCCCCCATGACCATGCAAATGCAGACACAAAATGCAAACCATCACAACCACCAGCACTGCATAACCCTTTGAGAGCTCCTCTGAATGGTCCTTCAACTTCATTTCCATTACAACTGCAATCATAATATGAGACAAGAACATCTGAACACCAGCTTCCAGTGAGAGCATTCGCCGCCCGACTCTGTCTACTGAATAGATTGAGACAACAGTGGAGAGCACATTAATGGCGCCAGTAATCACAGCAGAGAGAAGCATCGTTCTTGAATCCTAGTGTGTTGAACAGAACTGGGGCATAAAACATTATGACATTGATGCCTGTGAACTGCTGAAAAACCTAGTTTATGGAAACACCAAAATGGAATAAGCATCATATAAATCAGCAAGTTGCAATTGAGCATACTGATCCAGCTAACAATAACATACTATTTCCACTATGTCAAGAAATGAGTGAATAAATAATTTTGTACCCAAAAGTAGCAACTTATGTTAATTTAGTCCTTGAAAGTTTGTGGATATAGTTTAGTCTCTAAAACGTCATTTCCCCAATAGATTCAAGGACTAAGGCTATCATTGATTTCCCATTGAAAAATCATTTCAACACTTAAAGAAGATGAAAACGCAAAAGGGTTGCCTCTTATGGCCTTATACACCCCTCTCATGCTAACGTTTGGGCACCAAAAGCATAAAGTTTGGACTCAACTCAATTCCAAGAATTAGCTTACAGTGTATTGGTTGTCCCCTACTTATAAACATTATTTTAGTTATATCATTAGTAAATGTGAGATATGCAACAAATGAAAAACTAAACACACATAAAGTTATTAAAAAAATATGCAAGTTGACACCAGAACAAACTGTGTACTTAATTCACAGGAAAATGTTTGAAAACATAGCACTGACCTGCAGAACAATGGAAATGACGAGTTGCCGTCTGATCCTGCGCTTGAGGATATTCCTAAAAGGGTGCTTGACTTCTTTAGCCACACGACTTGCGTCAAGAAGCTCCAAGAACTCAGGTTCAATGTTGTCAATGCCAAGAATCTTTCTCAGCCCAGATTTTCCTTCTTCCAGGTGACCACGCTCGATGAGACTGTTTGGGGTGTTCACTAACTACCAAGAAAGCCCCCAACGTGAGAAGCAGTGCTGGTAAACCGCCCAAACCCAGAGATAGCCTCCAACCCCATCCACCTTTGATTCTGTCCTTGCTCAACAATAGTCATCATGACCAACAATGAACAACAACCCAATGTATATCAAAACAAAACTAATGGAACAAGATTTAGAATTTGATTATCTACTATAACAAGTTGGCAATGATTTTTCATGAGAAACAATTGCCTCGTATTTTTTATTATTGAATTCTAGATTACGGGTTTCCTCACAATTTGAGTGATGTTTGATTTTGAAGTGAAGAAGTATTTTTTTAGACAAAAATAATTCTGTCAAAAAATGGGGGTTCTTGATTTTGTTTTCATTTTACTTTTATTCACATATGTATAATATTTTTAACTTCAATCTAAATATACACAAATGATATGTCTATATCAATTGGCTGGCATTAAATAATTGAAACCTTATTAACGATAATTCTAAATCTTACTACAAATCTGTATCTTTATATTAATAAAGTATTGAATGTTTCTTAAGTTTTTAATAATTAATATTCTTATTTTTGTTTTATTTAATATTTTCTTCATAAAATATTAAAAAATATTGAAGCATTTGTAGGAAAATAAATTATTAATGTATTAAAATTTGTGAATGTTTATTGAAACAGTGATGGATACAATAGTTTATAGTGAGTTCAAATTTTCACACTAACCAACAATTAAGCAAGATAAACATTTCTGGGCTGGACCATGCGGGCCTTTACCAAGATGGATTGGTTACCAAACCAAGATTCATGGGAAGTAAGCAAGTCATTTGTATCTTGTACCTTCCCAATATTGAATACTAAATCTCTTGAAAAGCCTTAATGGTAAAAAGAAAGTTTGCACCTTCTCCACTTGTCCCACCATGACTGCCACCTACGGCTGGCTCAAACTCCCCTTCGCCACCCTCTCTGCCCGCCACTGGTACTCCACCAACCACCTCCTCCCCGATGGCTGCCACATCATCATTGGCGGCCAAGACAATTCAACTACAAATCCTTTCCCAAAACCCACACCACTCCAAAAACGTTTGCTCACTCCCCTTCCTCCTTTAAACCAATGACCCTCATGAAAGTCATTCTCTTTGACTATACCAAAAATGTTATCATTCAAACCTTCCCTATTGTTCCACATGGCGAGAAGGTGATGCACAATGGTGCGGAGGTGCAAACGTAGCACACGATGGCTTGACGGCTTGATGGTACAAGTTTGAGTTTGAAGAAGGGAAGGAGGATCATATCGCCTATTTCAGAATATAATACATTTTCAGAATAGCTATTTTAGAATATGAAAACTATATTATGAAATAATTATTCTGAAAACGTATCCTATTTCGAAATAAAATACTCTTCTAGAATAATTATTCTAAAATATAGTTTTTCATATTCCATAATAGAATAAACACTTTCAAAACCTATTCTGGAATAGGTATTATAGAATAAAAAAAATTATTTTAAAATAGTTATTTCAAAAAAGTATCTTATTTTAGAGGGTGTTTGGTAAAGAGGTATTTTTGTTTATTGTGGTCTTTTGAGAGGTGCAGGAGATGAAAATGAAAAATTATTGTTTCTATTCCCACTAAAAAAATGAAAAAGAAAATAATTATGGCCCGTTTCTTAGAGTGGGACTTTATCATATGGTGAGAAACAAACACGTATCCTTTTAGCAGATAGTACTTGCTTGAGTTGCTTCTGGCTTTTGAACAATTTATGGAGACCCAAAACACTAAGCAGAGTATGCAAGCATGTGCTTGAATTTTGGGTGGTGAGTGGAGTAACAGAAATGGTCATGTTTGTGTTAGTTTTCTTTTTCTATGAAGCAGAATCTCTTTGGACTTTTGGAGAACAACTCCAATCAGGCCATCAATTTTCAAAGTTTTGACTAGCTCCACTCTCACTATTAACCAATTACTCCGACTAAGTGATGCTTTCACCTGGGCATGAGTAATCACACTGGGGAGATTGGTTAATTAAGCTTCTAATAATCATGATTCATCTTGTTCTATACATTTTTTAGTTTTAACACACGAACTCGTGATTTATTCAAACAAAAAGGACGAAATTGGGAGCACGCACACAAGAAACTTACTTCTTGGTGGCATAGTTGACAAGGTTGGAAAAGAGAATGCCAAGGGTGATATTCAACTGGAAAAGTATATTCATTGCTCCACGTATTCTTGAAGGTGCGATCTCTGAAAGAAAAACTGGTACGGTCTGTTGTCATAAAAAAAATTAAAGCAACAAAGATGAGTGAGTTCCAAAAAGCACCTGTTATTACAATTCCATCTCATACCATTAAAATATTAGTCTAATAATTTATTTTTCCATTATAAATTGTATTACACCAAAGTCGACTTAGCTTTATCGTTTTATATGGATAAGATGTAGATAGAATTTGCGAACTACAAAAAAGAGTAGCACAAGTTGAAGTTTTGGTTGCACTTTCAATGTCAAAAAGAGATATTCTTAGCCATAAAATATAAGTGTCTTTATATAATTAAAGGAGAGAAAATACAAAGTGATCTCCATCAAGGGTCGTAAACGTCAAATAGTAAGGACAATTTAAAGCATAAAAGGTGGGTTGGAGTTTGAAGAAAACGATTAAGACTTTGGGAGTGCATGCCAAGGAAGCCTTTGTACAATTACCAATAAAAACTATTGGCCGGTTTTAATTAACTTGCCTTCCATTGAAGCACGGTGTGATTCATTATTTTTGGTGGTCGCAGAAGCCCTCACTTGGAGGACGATGTTGAATTTTCCATCCTACAATGTGATGATGATTCTATAGCGATAGAAGAAGCCACTTTTGAAAATTTGTGGGTTTACAAGTCAATTTCTACAAAAGTGCTGTCATGGAAATAAACATGAGCATATTTTCTACAAGCAGCAGGTAACTTCCTTCACTGCAAGGTAGGTACAATCCCTTTCACGTTCCTTGGGCTTCCAGTGGGGTGCAATCCTAGACTATCTAATACTTGGGATCCAGTGGTGAGCAACTTTCAGATGAGGCTGGCAGTGTGGAAAAGCAGGAAGCTATCCATTAGGGGGGGTCTTGGCATCAAGGATTTGGATCTATTCAAGATAAGCTTGCTAGCAAAATGGCAATGGAGACTCCTTAATGAAAAACAATCCATATGGTATCCAATTTTGAATTTTAGATATGGGCCACTCAATTTTCCATCCGGATACCAAATGCAACTCGCCCATTCTTCTCAGTGGTGGAGAGACCTACAAAGAACATGTAATCCGCCAAACGCTTTGGCTAGTTGGTTTAACAATTGCATCAAAAAGAAGACCAGAAATGGAATGAGCACTTCATTTTGGTCCCATAATTGGTGTGATCAATACATCAAGCTACACTGCCAGAGGTGGTTTCAAATAGCTAATAACAAGGAGTCATCAGTTGCTGACATTATTTAGAGAGGCGGATCGACAATCAATTTATTTCAGGTAGAATTGGAGGCGCAATTTATTTTTATGCGAGGACGAATTGTTGGAACATCTACAATCTGCAATTCCAGAATCCTTTCAGCTTTCCACACAAGACGACGATTGGGTTTGGAAACCAAACATGAATTTCACAGTGGCTTCCATTTACAACCATCTTCAAACAATTATGCTGGAAGAAGCTGACATGGCTGCACATCCCATCTTCGAGCGGTTCTGGTCAAGTGAAGCGCCAATGAAGGTATTAATTTTTTCATGGAGGCTTTTGTTGGATAAAGTCCCTACCTGTGATCAACTGCATAGGAGAAATATCCCAATTCCAAGCTTAGAAACCTGTTGCTATTTTTGTGGTAATCATATGGAAACTAGGAATACAAGAAAGATTCAATCAACTATGGCCTGCTAGGTGTGAACTTTATTCTTCCAGCTGAAACGACACAATTGTATGAACAGTTTGCACACCTGCTAACAGGAAGGACCAACTACAAATGGAGCCATATTATACGGCATGCAACAATGTAACAATGTGGGGAATTTGGAATGCAAGAAATAATTTCGTTTTTTGGCAGAAAGCAATACAGTTAGCAGAGATCTTTGAATTTGTTCGTTCCATCACTTGGCAATGGTTTTTATACAAACGGAAAAAACCAATCCAAATCTCTGCATGGTAGACAAATCCATTAGTGCTTATCCTATAATAGGAGACATTTGGAGTAGACAAATACTTCATGGTCTTCTGGTCTGATCATTTGATGACTTTGATTAGTTTCTTTTATATATGTACTACTTTGATCGTCATTTCGCAATTTTGGCTTCTTTCCCTATCCCCCCCCAAATATCATTCATTTTCTATTTTAATTAAACGACTTTCAATATTTATTTAAAATGTTTACGTAACAATATAATAGAGCATCACATGATCATTCTTTTTATGATTAAATATTGGATATCAATTAATAGATTATCAAAATTGTATGATTAAAATAGTGACAATCAAATTCAAAAAAAAAAAGCGATTAAATTCGTGAAATGACAATAGTAAGAAATATGAAGATTCTGTCTAAAAAAAGAAATAAGATTAAAAGTTTAATCATGTCTTATCTTTATCTCTTTTATCTTTATTTTTAAATTCGGTTTGAAAATTTTGTTAATATGTCTATAATTAAAATAATTTCATATCATAATTTAAATTATTTATTATACTTATTATAATTTAATTATGATAATTTATCAAAGTGTTAAATACTTGAAAATAGAATTTTATTGTTTATAATGATTTTAATCTGTTCAAACTTGATTGTCTCTAATAAAACATATTTCTGATCCAGACCAAAAAATATATATAATAATATATAATTATTTTAAATTTTAATTATATAAATTTCAACATCTAT
>PYAF01003201.1:1729085-1746615 GCA_007407185.1 Glycine tomentella
ATAATAAAAATAAATAAATATTTGGAACGAAGTTCTAAATCAATAATAAAACTGTTGCCTTACATAAGCAATGGAAGTGTTTAAAATTAAAGAGCTAATAATATAATATTTAAAATTGGTTAAGAATATTGTCAAAAATTATAAAAGGATAAAAGTATCCTTTCAAAATTACAAAGTTCTCCAATTTCATTTTTAAATTCCCAACTACTTATTTATATTAAAAACTAAAAATTTAAGATATTTCAGATTTAAAAATTAAGAATATGTAAATATGTAATACCTAATACTCCTATGGTTTATCATTTTTAAATATAATTTTCCCTTCAAAAAATCATTTTAAAATTTAACCAAATGTATTTTTTTAAATAATCCTTATCTACTCGTTCATCTCCTGCCGAAACTACTGCTAGCCAATTGCCGCTCTGTTGCTTTAATTAGTTGCTAGTCAACTTTTTAATGTCCCTGTTTTCCCTCACGCAAACAATCTATTTAAATAACAATATATAAAATATTTATTATTTATAACTGAATAATAATAGTGAGTGCATAAAGAAAAGGGAGATATGAAAAGGACATTGTAATAATAGTAGACCTCAATAACCTAAAAAGTAAATGACTCAATGTGATTTAATTTTTCAACGTGAACTATGATTTCATTCCATTTTAGACAGATAAACTTTATTTATTTTTTTGGTACCGAGAGGATAGGTTTGGTGTTTATATGTTTGAAGTTTTGATAAAATCATTCTTTTTACTATATAAAATCATTTTATTTGAATTTTGAACTTGAAATTAGAGCTGTTTACGGGTCTGTTCGGATCGATTTTGGTTAAATTTAGGATTCAATCTAATCAAATTTGATCGGATCGGTTCAGTTCGATTTTTAAAAAGAAAAAATTGAAACTCAACTCATTCATGAACGGTTCGGTTCGGATCATCGAATTATCCATTTAATTTTTTAAAAAAATTACTATTTTATAGCACGATTCTTTCAAACATTTCATACAATTAACACAATATTACCAAATATATGAAAGTAGTAAAATTGATTCATTTAATACTATCAACGTAATATTCTAAAATAGACTTATAATATAAATTAAAACAAAAGACTTTTGAATGAGATTTACTATAATAGTCCGAATTATAACTGTTTCTTACAAATCAAGCTTTGCTATAACCAATTTTGTTACAATAGATTTGCTGAAACAAATAAATAAACAAAATATGAAAAAAAAAGGTAAAACAAATAACAATATACCTGAAATAATACATTAAGAAGTTTCAGCACTTGCAGTTTCAACAATTGGAGACCCAATATTAGCATTATTTAAAGTCAAACCAAACAACTCTAAAAATTTAAACACAACCCATTAGCACAAAAAATTAATTAATATTTTATACAAATATAAAAATGAAATAATTCAATCTTTTTCGCTTCTTTTATTTTAACTTACAAGTCATTAACATTTTGCTTAGTAGATCTAAGCCAATTTTGGGTACAAATTAGAGCTTCAATAGTAGTAGGACTCAAGGAACTATGAAATGAATCCAGAATTCTACCCTCTGTACTAAATTCAGACTCAGATGATGATACAGTAGATACAGGAATGACCAATATATCTCTAGCCATATAGGAAAAAAATATAATATTTGGATGCCTTCAATTTTCACCAATTCAAAATGTCAAACTCAGGGTGGTCATCTTCAACATCATCCTCGAAATACTTATCTAACTCATTTGAGTTATGTTCCATACTTTAAAGTTTATAAGTAGAGAACATAACTCAAATGTCTAAAATACAAGGTCCTAAACAGTTAGCTGAATGTCATGATTTATTTATATAAAACTGTGGATGGTCAATTTAAGTCAATTGAGAACTTTTTTAATATTGAAAATTATTTCATTTGGTCCAATTTTTGGAAGCAATGAAAAACTTTTTTAATTATAAAAGTTTGCTATTAAAACTTTTATAACATATGAATATTGTGTTGGTCCCATATGAACTCAATAGAGAGGTGAATTGAGTTTTATAAAATAATTAATAATTTAAAATCAAACTCAAAACAATAATATGGAGATAAGAAATAAAGAACACACAACTTGAAAAACCCAATTGGGTAAAAAATCACGACGTCCAAATTGGATAATCAATCCAAGGACAACTCCACTATGATAATTTTGTATACAAGAGTTCGTAATATCCTAGTTTCCTAGTCTACCCTTATACAACAGTTATCTAAGCTAATATTCTTATTTTTCAGCAAAAAGCTCTAGTCTCAATTCACCAAGAATACTTCTAATAATTTTTAAGGATACCATATACTAGATAACCAAATCCTTTACTGATAGTGACGTGGTTTTGTCAATTCCGTTTTAATCCGCAAATGAATTGGAAAGATATAATAACATAGACAGATCTAGCCATAAGTTATTGCAGGACTATGTTCGAAAGATTTTGAGGTTAGGGTAAATAGGAAAATTACGAAAAGGACTTATCACCGACTCAAAAGAAATATTTCAATCTTTTAAAATATAAAAAATGAATAAATAATTAATGAGAAGTGAGTTTATTAAATTAATAATATTAATAATAAGCAGTAGTAATAATAAAAAATTAGAAAAGGAAAGTGGGGCAAGAAAGGAAGGGACGAGAGTGACGCTGTCGTGACGGCTAGGGTTTTTTCTTGGTTACTGTCTACGGTCATAAACGAAGCCACGTAGGCTGTCTGAGGTAGCAGTTCCGGTGCACACGTGGCACAACTACGGGATTTCACGACAGCGAGTGAGCGAGAGAGAATGAAAGCACCCTGCAAAACGACAACGTGTGAAAGTGGACCCATTCTGACGTGGCACAATTACTCCAAATATATAATATTTTTATGAATATTAATTAATATTTTAAGGATATTGATTAAAAAATTTAAGATATATTTATTAAAAATAAAAAATTATGTTATTCACAATTTTTTATAATTTAAATAATAAATATATATTTTTAATTTCAATGTTCTTGGACAGACTTATATTTCTATCAAAAGGTAAGACAATCCCCAGTCGCCTGTACCTTATATCAAATTAAATTTCGTTCCATTCGTATCGTTTTATTAATTACTACTACACTCTTCTGAAATAAATACAAATAATTATATTTCCTTTCTAACATTTTCTCCGCATTCTACGCTGATTTTACATTTCTTTTTTGAGCCGTGAAAAAAAAAATAGTTTTGCCTTTTCGAGTTAAAAGCAGGTAAAGCAGTCCCTCCCCCAAGTGGCGCTATCTTTTCCTCCATATGTTCACAACGAAGATATTTACCTTATCAAAAGCGAAGCCAAGTGTAACCAATACCAAGATCCAAGGCTACCAACTAGCCTCGCGACAACCTCCACGTGTTGCATAATTTCTTCGCCACGTTCTTCCAACTAAATTAGGGTCCATTATTTTAAATTTCAATAATTTTAATTTTAAACTACTAAATAAATTAATCTCAATTTTTTAAAAATTAACTAGAACGTGTACATATGATTTAAGGAATTGAATCAAAACGTACCCTTAATGTTGGACAAGCGCGTGCATCAAAAGGCTTTGTTGGGTTTTGCTGTCTCCATTTCTGATTAATTAATTATTAAACGTTTTATTATTCAATTACTGATCAGTATATTTTTTAACTGCGGTATAAACTTTGAGCGCAACTAGATACTGCTAGATAAGTTCATAAATATTCTGAATTGTTTAATGGTGGGACCCAGGTACATGTCATGAAGCTAGCTACCACATCTCGCGAACGGGACAATTAGGCCAAAGGAGAGAAAATAATTTCTAGATCGGCAGTATTGGTGGGCCCACACACCTTGGAAGTTCCGTGACCGTGACTCTGAGTTACTCTCGCTTCGGCGCTCATCTCATCCGTGTAATGAGAAAGCTTCGACGGTGGAGATTTGGGTTCTCACGATGAACGCGCCCGAACCTCTTGGTTTAGGTGCCATGTCGGACTCGCTCGTTCGTTGGAATCTGCTTGTTTTTTCAATGAGTGACCAGTGCCACGTCGAACCCATCCAACGACGGAGAAAGCACGTGTTACTGATAACGCGAGGATCTGGTCCGTAGAACAGAAATGTTTGTTTTGTTTATTTATTCTCACTTGGGCCCACTAGTGTAGTCTCTATTCTGAAGTTATAATATAGAATTAATTAAAAAAACCAGAAAGGGTAAAAGTGGAAGCCAATTAATGAATTTGACCGGTGGGATCGATATTTTCTGCGGTCACCTAGATCCCTTGCGATGGTGGAGTTTCATGTTTGCTTAATTGCTTTTACCAAAGTCCCGGCAACCGGATATACCCGGTTACCGCTACATGTCCTTGTTTTTTTTTAATTAATATTTTCCATAATAAAGCAACTGAAAAAAAAAAAATCAAAGTATATCAGATTCATAATTCAATTGTATGCATTAATTGAATAATTAAATAAAAAAAAAGATATTATACCGAATTGGCAGTAAGGGCAAAGAAAGGAAGTGGAGACGTGGAGCTGAGGCGCAGAAAAGGTTAAAAGGTGTTGCGCATGAGTGGTGAGATGGACGGCTGAGATGGTGCCATGATGTCATGAGAAAACGGGGTCCGTTAGATGTGGGGAGGGAAGAAGGGTGAGGATTGTAAAAGGTGACGCGGTGGAGAATCATGACCGTCCAGGAGTCTTTGGAGTGGGTTTGGCAGAGAGTGAAATAGAGGAAAGGAGATGAGATTGGAGCACAAAAAGGGGAAAGAGAGATAGATAGAGAAGCGAAGAGTGGTGCAGCAGCAGCGTGAGGAGGAGAAGAAAAAGATAAGCTAAGCAAAGCATAGCATAGCAGCCCCCCGAAGATCTCTCTGATAATTGTGATAACAGCAAAAGAGGATCTTCTGTGGACACAACCAAATTTCTGGGGTTGAAAAAAATCTCTTTTTCTCTGTATGCGAATATAGTGTGTATGTGATTATGGTTGTTGATGAGAGGGTGTAGCTGATTCCGCGGAAAGAGAGGATTTTGGTGTGGAATGGACAGGATTAGAGAAGCCAGAAGAAGCACTATGGCGGCTAATGGATTAACCAGACGAAGACACAGGACTAACAGTCTTAGAGACTCACCAGGTTTTCAATTCTCTCCCAGATCTCAATACGCACTCTACCCTCCTTTTCCTTCCTCTTCCTTGATTCTAACGATGTTTTGTTTTTCTTGTGTGTGTGTGTTGTGTTATGCAGAGGAAGATGGAGGCATGGAGCTGCAAGAACCATCCAGGTTGCGAGATCGAGGAGGGAGTGGGAAAAAGGATCGAGATCGTGAAAGGGAGAGGGAAAGGGAGAGAGATCGATTGGGTCGGAGCAAGAAGAGAAGAGGAGATAGGTTGATGCATAGCAGCAGAGAAGATGGCGGAGAAGACACTTCTGAAGAGAGTATCAACGATGAGGACGACGATGACGATGAAGACGGTGGTGGTGGCGGCGGCGGTAGCGCTTCAGTGAGAATGCTTCCGCTGAACCCCTCTTCGCTCTCCAACCAACATCATCGGAAGAGCTTCCCTCCGGCGAAAGTTTTTAGACCAACGCCGCCGACGACGTGGAAGACCGCCGATGAGATGATCGGAGTATCTGTCCCTAGGAAAGCACGCTCGGGTAAATCGCAAACCATCTCACAACACCTCACTGAATTTGCTCGCCGTGTTCCGATGCGCTAACTTATTTTTTCTCTGTTTCTCTTTGCAGCCTCTACGAAGAGGTCGCACGAATTCTGGGCTTCGGGCGGTGGCGGAATCGTGGCGGAGCAAAATCACCGACAGCCGTCGACCTCCCCGGCGAGGGCGGCGGCGCCGGCCTCGCCTTCGTCGTCGAACGCCTCTGTTAGGAAGAAGATAGTGAGTTTCGGAATCCGGGTGTCAGAATATCGCTTTGCTGTGATGGTTTTGATGATGTAACTCATGTAAGTGTGCTAACAGTGTTGTTTTGATGGGTGTAGAAGCAGAATGGCGGAGCCAAGTTTCGACCACCCAAAACGACGACGTCGTCGTCGTCCAAGCCGTCGTCTTCAGCGCAGGACGAGATCGAAATAGAGATCGCGGAAGTGTTGTACGGCATGATGAGACAACCTCAGGGACCGTCGAAACAAGAAATAATCGCCAACCATTCCACCAAGTTCGATTCCCGAGAATCTAATAAATCTTCCACCGATGCCAAGTCACCGATCTCAAACCCACATAATTCAAGCTCTTCCGCCACTCCCATGTCCGCTGTTGGTGCGTTACTCTCTCAAAAAGGTCAAATTTAATAATATTTTTTTTGGGGTTTTTTTATTAATTTTGTTTTGGGGTTAACTTTTTCAGCTCCGAAGAGGAAGAGGCCGCGACCGGTAAAGCACGAGGATGAGAATCCGGCGAGTTTGAGCGTTCGGAGCAGTCCCATTTCGTCGACGACGAAGGCCGAGAGCGATCAGCCTTCAAAGATGGATACTTGTTCTTCCAATTTGGATAAGAACAACGTGGGGTCTGTTGCCGAGAATCTGGCGAATTCTCAGACAGTTCAAGTTATGCCGGAGCCGGTGAAGCCGGAGAGCAACGAGTCTAAGCCGGCGGCGACGGAGGAACCGGGGAAGCAGAAAGATGTGGGGTTGAGTGAGGTGGTGGTGTCTCCTCAGTTGCCCAAGAAGGAATCTCCTGTTCGACAAGTAGCAGATGATGACCGTGAAGATGTGAAAGCCACTAAAGCGTGAGCAGCATCGACTTTTATCACTCTTTCTTTTTCGTTTCTTCTTTAATCATTTAGCTTTTTCTCTAGAGTTCGCGCTGAATGTGAATCCTGATCTTTCTTTTTTTTTTTTTTTTTTTCTTTGGTTCTCCAGGAATCAGTCAATATCCGAGAGTGATAATCAGCGAGAAGAGAAGTTCCAGATAGACCTGATGGTGCTTATCCTTTTCTTCTTTCTTGTCTCTGATATTCCGTTTTTTTTTTATCGGTGCGGATGTTGGATTTTCAGGCGCCACCTCCTCCATCGAGATCTTCTCCCGAAAGGGATGTGGAGAATAATAATATGATGATTGACGCAGAAAAGGTAGGTGGGCCATGTATTGTGGCTATGAATTCTTTTCATATAAGAACAAGTATTTAAGGCGTTTGTGGTTTTGCAGGAAGTGAAGCCTATGACGAAGGAGGACGAGAAGGTGCTGAGAATGAACAGCGAAGTAGCAATGGTTTTAGAAATGGAGAAAGTGAAAGCAAAAGCGGAAGAAAATGATTTGCAGAAACCAGGTTTTGTGCAGAAAGAAAGAGGAATTGACTTGCAGCATGATTTAGAGAAAGCTGACAGGGTAGATACTAGTGGCAATGTTGGTTGTATGGTTAACAAGAAGCAGCAACATCAGAACGTTCAGAGGCAGCAAATGAACTCAGAGAAAAATGGTACTTTAATTTTGAAACTAACAATGAATGTTATTCTTCTTCTGTCTTTCATCACTTCAACATTTTTTTTTTCTGATCTCAGTGCCTTACCGGGTTTCTCTCTTCTCCTTCTTTCAGTTCAATCCAATTCTTTGCCTCTACCATTATCTGTTCCCAGCTGGCCTGGCGGGCTTCCTCCCATGGGGTACGGCAAGAGATCCATTATTGTGTGTTCACTGTTGTTTTGGATATTTGTACAAGTTTTTTGTTGGCAGAAATTTGATGTGATCCTCTTCTCATCTCATTATTAGCAGATATATGACACCACTGCAAGGAGTTGTATCCATGGATGGGACTCCTGTGACATCTGCAGCAATACCGGTACTTCCCCCCTTTTTAAACTTATGAATTTGAAACAATGTGGAATTGAATTCCTGATTAATCACTTTGTCCCTTAAATTACAGCCTCCCCATCTTCTTTTTAACCAGCCTAGGCCGAAAAGGTGTGCAACCCACTGCTACATTGCTCGCAATATATTGTGTCACCAGCAAATTGCGAGGATGAATTCATTCTGGCCAGCAGCAGCAGGTTCTGCATCACTATATGGGACCAAGCCCAGCAATCTTAATGTTTTACCCTCCACAGAGTTGCATGGTAATGTTCCCGGCAGGGCTGCAAACTCTTCTCAGGACAAAGGACATGGTATTGCCATGTTTCCAGGACATATTGGTAAGGACAAAGCCTCTCAGCCTGCCTTTGTGGATAATTCATCAAGAAAACAAATTTTGCTTCAGCAAGCTTTACCCCCAGGAGCAACACCTAGTAATATCTTGGTATGTTCTTTTTTCTTTTGTTTGTCTTCTTCTGGAACCATAAATTCTCTTGTCTTCTCCTTCTGTTTTGCTTTTTTCCCAAAATTAATTTGTGCTGTCACAAATTTCAGCATGGCCCTGCATTCATATTCCCGCTGAACCAGCAGCAAGCAGCTGCTGCGGCATCTGTTCGGCCTGGATCTGTGAAGTCTTTGCCAGTTTCTAGTAATGGAGCAGCCTCCAGTGTCTCCAATTCAGCCCCGCCGAATGCTTCTGGCACAGGCGCTGCGGCGGCTGCGGCTGCGCCAACGATGAGCTTCAGCTATCCAAATATGTCTGGCAATGAAACTCCGTACTTGGCCATTTTGCAGAATAATGCTTACTCATTTCCAATACCAGCACATGTTGGTGGTCCACCTGGGTACCGTGGAAACCCCCATGCCCAGGCTTTTCCATTCTTCAATGGCTCCTTCTATTCTTCTCAAATGCTGCATCCTTCACAGATTCAGCAGCAGCAACTTCCTGCTCAGTCACAGCAGCAGAATCAACAGGGCCATCAAAATACAAGTATGTCTAGTGGATCCTCCTCTTCTCAGAAGCAGCATGCTCAAAATCAACAACAAAAGCCTAATAATAATGCTACTGGATCCAATGGGGGTGCAAGTTTGCAAGGCTTGCCTGTCACCAAAAACCCACCATCACAGCCACTGCAGTTGCAACAGCAACAACCGCAGCAGAGGCAGAATCATCACACTTCTCATCCAGCTCGCCAGGTTGAGTCTGAGATGGGTGGTGAAGACAGTCCATCTACTGCTGATAGTCGTCTTGCTCGCACCACCATGAATATTTATGGCCAAAATTTCGCAATGCCTATGCAGTCGCCAAACTTTGCTCTGATGACACCTGCCTCAATTGGTGCAGCAGGCTCTAACGGCAGTCACAGTGAAAAGAAGCAACCCCAGCAGCACCCTGGTCCAAAGGCTGGAGGTGAAACAGCTCCTGCATTTGCCATGTCATTTGCATCCATGAATGGAGCTACTGGCGCCTCTGGCCTTGACCTCTCATCTATTGCACAGAACCATTCAATCATGCAGAGTAATCATAACTATCATATAATGGCAGCAGCACAAGCTGCCAGTGCTCAGTTGAAGAAGAGTTATCATGCCGCTGAGGAAGGGAAAAATGTAGTTAATCCTTCTAATCTAGACGAAGATAGAAAAGCAATATCTGCTGGAAAAATTCCGGCAACAATGGGGCAATCCATTGCATTCGGAAGGCCAGATGTATCTGATCCCTCATTAGCGTCGTTATCAGGCGGCAACAATGTGATTGATACCTCGGGCCGTAATCTAAACCTTGGTTCTGCTTCTTCTCGGGCTTCTGCTTCTGTTATGCCTGCTGCCATCAGCACTAATGCAGCCAGTTCTCAGCAACAAATGCAGCGAAATCAGCAGCAGCAAATTCTTCAGCATCAGAAGCAGAATCAATTTGCAGCTGCAGCGGCCGCTGCCACCGCTGCCCGCAACAAGACCCCATCAACAAGCAATGGCAGTGTTTACTCAGAAAACCTCCCTTCTACATCTTCAATGGCTAATAAGTTTCCCAATGCTGTATCCGCATTCCCTCAAAACCTTGTACAGAGCAGTAACACCGTTGCTCAGTCACCTTCTCAGTGGAAGAACTCTGCAAGGGCAACAACCACTTCACAGTCGCCCCCATCCATGGCTTCAACAACACCGTCCTCATCGGTAAAAAATCTTCCACAGCAGCAAGCTCGTTCCCAGCAACCTCACACCCAAATATCTTTCGCAACAAATCCAAAATCATCCGCAGCACAAGTGCAACCTGCAAGTTCCACCCAGTCCCCATCTCCCCCAGTCATGGTTGGCTCACCAACAACTTCATCAATGTCAAAAAATACTGGTAGCCCAAGGACAACTTCAGCCTCAACAACCAACAATAAGATAAGCCAAAGTTCTTCTTTATCCTCTCAGCAAGTCAAGAACTCTTCTGCTGTGCCAGTGCGCAAATCGTCACCGGTTGGCAGCAGGAATGTGCCGTCAATACTTAATGTTCCTCAGCTAACTCCCTCTTCCAGTACTGGGAGTAAATCCCAACTGCCACAGCAGCAACAGAAGCAGATGCAGCAGCCGCAGCAGCAAATACCAAAGCAAGCATTACCACAGGCCCAGCTTTTCTTCTCTAATCCTTACATGCATCCGCAATCCAACAGTTCCACATCCACCACCACAGTTCCAAGTGGTTATTACCTTCAACATCAACAACAACACCACCATCAACAACGGCGTGGCCCTGAGCAGATTCAGCGGCCGGGCTCTTCCGGCACTTCCCCGGCCGTGAACAATGTGAAAGGCAGCAGTGCCTTACCTACGCAGGGTCTTTTGCATCCTGCACAGGTTGCTGGAATGCAACCCTCTGGGGGCCATCCTCAGTTTGTTCCTACTAGCTTTTCTTATGCTTCTTATCATGTTCATTCTGTGCCCTCAGTTCAAGTGAAGCCAGCGGAGCAGAAACAACCTGCGGGTGAGTAGAATGATATAATATCCTTTATTTGCTGCACCCCTGTGCTTGCGATTATCAAAAAAGAAAGGGTATAGCTGGAGCGAAGCATGTTAATGGGCATTGTATTTTGAAGTGCAAGATGGGGTCCCTCTCAAATGGTGGGGGGAAAATGTTGTTATGTTGATGATGCCGTACGTGGAGAAAGCAAGCAAGCTGGAGTAGCTCACGGCCAACGAAGATAGAGATGATTTGGATTCCTCAATTTTGGATGGGAAATCGACCAGACCAAGAGCATTGATGTGCCTGAATTGTGTTTAGTAATTTGTTTGTACCCTTGTGTTTATAAATCTGACAAGGTTAATCCTGAAGTCTAATCAAATTCGATTGGTTTTTTGAGAAGGATGTGGTGGGAAAAAAAAAAGATGGAGGAAAGGAAGGGAAAGAACCATCTTTTCTTCTTTTGGGGATGTAATGGAGTTTACCTACATGTTCTTTCTCCTTCTCTTTTCTTTTTATTTATTTTATTTTGTCTTCTAGGGCTACTAGAGCAGCAGTAAACATCTTTTTGACAAAGTCTATGTGGGAGAAGGATGAAGTATGTACGTGTCTGCCTGATCGTATATTATAGTAACCCTCAATTTTATTTTATTTTTAATTTAAACATCAGAAGACGATTTCCCTCATATCCCTTGCCGGCGTCGCTGTGATGCCCCATTGGTTTTATTTTTCTTTGCCCAGGTTCTAGTGAAAATTTGTGTGGGCGGTGACACAAATTGCAATGAGTGTAAAAAGCAATTGCTTTTTGAGAGATGGGGACTTGCATGTGAGGAGTGTGAAAATTCAATCTGAGTAAAGACTAGAAACAAAGCGGGGGTTGGATAAAAATAGGTGGCAGATCAAGCAAGGGTAATGGGTCTGAATTATTTTTCCATATCACTAATGGTTGGTTGGTTGGTTGGTTTTGCGCAAGGATGGCGTGGTCCAATATCATGTGGTAATGATAGCTTCAAAGTTCCTTCCTTCCTTCCACCGAGTTAGACAACTTTGAATTTCCTTTGCTGAGATGTGTGCTCTTTACTGTCACCATCGCACAGATGTGTAACTATTCTCATCTCGGTATTATCATATCATATAGATTGTTATCCTAAGCTAATAGTATATGTATCATTATGAAATCAGATTAAATAACGTGTGTTGGTGGTACTTGGTAGGGTAGGCTCTTTTTCCTTCCACGTAATAGGAGCAGATTGCTTTCCATGTTTGCCCTTGATAGAGGTCCCCACCATGAGACAGAACCTTGGCCCACTCAAGCAATCACAACGTTTAGAACCAAACTTAAAGCAGCAACACATTGCGGGTCCTGACAATCCCACCTGTGACGATGTGAAAAACTTTGCTCTTGTCTCTACGTAATACACGTGTATCCAATGCCTTTATATTTTCTTTTTATTTCTCAAAGTAACAAATTGTTCCAAATTCTCTTTGCCACAGAGCTATAGTGTTAGACCTTTTCCCCTCTACCTCAACTAGCCTACCTTAGGGGTTTCTTTTTTAAATTGAAGAAAATCAATTTTGATCCTTAAATGTAATTAAGATGTATATGTAAATTGGTTTTCATTATAAACTTTAAGTTGATGTGTCACAGTAAGACGAATTAACTATAATATTTTGTCAAAGAAGTTCTTGTTCGGCCTAGTCACTCAAGTTAAAGACAACGACACAGAGACACGTATCAAGGGCATAATATAAGTATATTATTATATGTATATTTTTTCTTTTATGAGAATTGGCTTTGTCAAAAGGTTATGGTGTTCTTTTGAAATACAATTATGAAATATGATTAACTTTGTTCCGGTATATGGACCAGTTCAAATGCAAAAGATAAAGTTTGATAAATGTATAGAGAGAGGCAAGGGAGTGAGAGTGACTTGGATTTCTTTATAAAATATCCCTTTTTCCATCAACATAAAGGGAATGAATCTACTTCCTTCCTGGGCTGAAATGGCAGAAAAGTGTTTTTTTATAAATAAAAATAAAAAAGCGGAGTGCGCAAGTATAATCATATTATTATGGGAATTTCAGATTGAAACAAAGCTTTATTCAGTGATTTATTTATTCACTTATCTGTTTCTTTTTTGAGGGGCCAAAGATAAAGTATACAGATCTTCACTTGGTTCCCTCTTGATAAACCGAAAAAGACAATATTTTGTGTCCTTTTCCTCTTCAGAGGGACCCGTGAAAGGAATCAATTTAATGGAATAAGCATAGTCCCCCATGCCCCTCCACTCCATTACCAATTTGTGAACACTGAAAGATAAGCCTTGAAGGTCACCTCACCACACCTAAAATCAACTATGACTTATCGCACCTTCCTGACCCCACTTCAACAGCCCCAAAAAGTCTTTTCCTTTCTATTTTATAATCATTATTCATGTTAGTTGAGCATCATAGCCAGTATAACTGACCCTTTGATCATTGATCACAAAAGAGTCAAGCTACATTACAACTTTTTCCTTTCTCGTTCACATTTTGAAACCTATAAATCTCAGAAGACTCTTTATTCTCAAGCTCTGATTTGCTCATACAACTAGCACAAGTATTTTTCCTTTTGGATATACTTACCATTACTTTATATAGATCTTTCTAATTTCTTCAAATTTATTTAGAGTCATAGTGATGGTACTCACATAACGCTATAATAACAAAGTGACCCATATAACTTTTATAATTTACATGAATCTACTATTTTTTGTTTTGTTAAATTTCGGTTGGGTAGTCACCTGTGGTTGTATGATGATCTGAATCCTTCTTGAAACATAAGTTTCATTAAAGGATAGGCAACAGTAAGCCATAATCGTCCATCAATATGTCACTATTACCACGGTAAATTGATCCGTTTCTCAAAAGTATTGATTTCAAGCTTTCTAGAAGTTCAACTGAAATTAATTTCTACATCTAGTGGTTCTTTAAGATTGTATGCCTTCATATCTAGTGGCTTACATAATTTTCAAAATAACTTATATTTTCTCCATTATTAGGTACCTTCGTTAAAAAAAATGGTGACAATTTAATTAATCACGTGTAACACAAATAGGGGTAAATTAGGAAAAAGAATAACAGATGATACATATATAGTGACTTGTATTACATGGCAAGGTTTAGGATATTGAATTTGGAACCACTATGGATCTTCCCGGTTACTTGCATTACATTGCAAAGTTATTTTTCTTCCCCATTAATTGATGAATTACATAAGATGAAAGTGCGACTTAGTCAGCTAATTCAATATCAGCTGATTAATAGTTTCACTATATTACATTTTTTCTAGATAGAGAGAATTGAGATGTGTGTGGCTCATTGCTGACCTAAAAAGAGAAAAGAAATAAACAGTACCCTTATCAAAGGCATGAACTTAGTTAATATTCCCTCCGTTTCAAAATTACTATTTGTTTTATATCTTTCTTTTTGTTTTAGAAAATCAAGACTCTAATTAAAAAAATTTGCCAACTAAATCTTCACTTAATAATTACTATTCGTCTTTTGTCATTTCTCTTTTCCACTTATTATCTTTCCAATTTATAGATAGTTTTTCTTCTCTTTTTTAACTATCATTAAATAACTAAGGAGGATATTTTAGTCAAGATATAATAATATTTTTTATAATTAAACATATCTTAATTTACGTATGTTAACCTTCAACAATAGTTTGAAACGGAGGAAACACTCAATAGTTATAACTTTAAGTAGAAAATGGTATCCACTAATTATTATTCCTTATACAAGTAATTTTTATGTGATGTAAGATGTTTGTCTCCATTTGTTCTATACCTATATTCAGTCATTGAATGCATCATTATAGTTAGGGGAGGAATAGACGTATGGTGAAGAAAAAGTAATCGCAATGAAAATGAAGAGTACTGTTTTTCTCTTTTCCCTTTTCATTCATTCAAGTTAAAGATAAAAATAAATGTATAATGTGCACCAAAGCAACCAGATTACAGATATTAAATGGATGAAGAAAGATCATGCTAAGATGTGGGCTACCCCACAGCATAAATAATAAAGATGCGAGGCCTAATTGGAAGGTCCATGACATTTAAGGCAAAGAGGTGAATCCACGTAGCAGGCATTGTCTCCATTAGGCGCTGGTGCAACTTCAAAAGTTATTAAATAGTATAAGCGGACAAAGTAATGGGGTAAAGCTTTGCCAACAATGTCTGAAAAGGAAAGAAGTATATATATACAAGGGAGGGCAATTCACATGTGTTTTAGATAAATACTTGTCCTTTGATTACTTGAGAAAGTGGAACAAGCAGGCGCTACAGTTACTCTGTGTGTGTGTGTGACACTGAAAATCTCACTCATATGAGGGTACTTAACAAAGTGTCGCAATAACTAATCATGTGGGTTGGACTTTTGAAATTCATTGAATAGCAAATTGAGAAAGAAAGAAAAAAGAATTATTAACCACCGGGAGGGGGAATGGGTAGAAAATGGTGGTGGGATCCTCCCTTCAATTAATTAAAATAGTTGGGTCCATATTGGCTTTTAATAAATAATGATAATTGTAACTGAGAACAGATTCTGGACAAGATTTCATAGTGTGGCATAAATTGTGTTGGTGAGTGTCTTCAATTCTATAATATCTAAATTGTAGTTGACCACAAATTATCTTGAATTCAACCAAATTATTTCTTTTTTTCCAATTCAGTCCCTTTCCATCTCTCTCTCTCTCTCCACCCAACTTGCCCCCAGAAAGAATGGTCAACACAGAATACTGACCTTAGGGGGACCCTTCTTCCCTTATCTAAAACCCTTGGCTTCCACTGTTGAAAGAAATTGAGTAAACGAATCTGGTAAATCAATTGCTCAACTGAAATTGAGCTGAAGTATGATCAATTTGAATGCAATTTCTTGCATACCCCACGCACCCCCAAAAAAAATAAAAAATAAAAGAGAGAGAAAGCAAAATTGCAATTTTCCAACTCCTAATATTTTACATGTTTGTCTTCAAACCTTAAAATTAAATTGACTATGGGCACTTACGCTGAAACAGGCATCAAGAAAAGGGGAACCGAAAACAGATATTTCTAACAGTCAGTGACAGAAGCTGAGTGGCAGAGAGGGAGAATCACTCCAGTCTCCAGAGGATATCTAAGTTGGATATGCAAAGTTGAAAACTTCAACATTTAACCCCCCCCCCCCCAAATGAAAAAGATGAAACAATTAAGTACAAACCGTACATTTGATTTCTTAGCTGAAATAGATGTCTTTAATGCTTGGAGAGAGGCTTGGATTCTGAAGATCAAACCCATGACAGTGGTTTTTGTAACTATACCAAAAGACTGGTCCAGTTGGAACCAGATTCATTCAACTCACTGTTGGTCACTGTTTCAAATCCAAAATGTACCTGACCCCTTCCCCTCTGGAAAGAATCACAAAATTGTGTTACAATTCAAAAAAAAAGGGCACCTCTGATCTGAAGTGCCTTACCTTTGCTTCCTCTCCCATTAGCACAAAAACAGAAACCATTAAATACAAAAGAGGGTACAAATAAATATCTGCACTTTGAGGTAGGAGCAGCAAATGGGGTTCCCCTCCACCACCATCACCATACACTCTACACACCACAGAGAAGAAAAGAGGAAAGAACTTTGTAACTTTCTTAGCACTTCCGTGCCAGGTCCCAGGTGGGTAGAGTGTGAGAGCCACACACATGATTTGTTTTTTGATGCAACATTTCTTTTCACCTCTCTCTATCTCTCCTCTCTGTATTTATATACGGGAGAAGGCAAAAATTCCATCCATATCCATAACTTACACGATTGTGACGATTTAAAAAAAACAGAGGTTTTATTTTATGTGTCTAGTGATAATTATCCATTACACGTCTTTCTCTTTTTTTATTTATAATTTTTTATTTGAATTGTGAATTTTGTAAAGAAAATTATGTTATTTTTACTATATATATATATATATATATATATATATGATGCGTATGTTGTCGGAGAAATTTACTTTCTCTGTTTTAGACAGTATTTTTATTTGAATTTGACTTGCTGAAGTCTTATTCATTGTTTGCTCATGATTCATACACTTTAATTTGCTTTAAAATTTTATATTTTCTCTTTTTGAATTCATATTTTTTCTTTTTCTAAATGATGTTAATACCATCTTTCTATAGTTTTTATTTGTTCTCTCTCTTTTTTAATTTCTATCTTTGTTGTGGTTGCATCATTTCATCTTTTAATCAAATCAATCATGGAAAATTATGATTAATTACATTTGTTTAACTTTAAGTTTTATTTTACAGTGTACTTACAATTAAGATTAGTCAATATTTTTAACGAAATTACTTCATATCAATATTATATTTAACAACTTTAACTTTTATTTTATCAAATAAAAATTTAAGAGAATAATTTTACATAACCATTAAACTCTAAAGATTAATTACTATTTGTATTATTGCACAAATAAAAAATTAATTATTAACCTATTATTATTAACTGATTTTGTAGGAGAGTTATTAAGAGTTGTTTTCTTCTCTTTTAAAATTTTTTAATAACCCTCTTCCAAAAGTTAAAGATTAATTATCTAGATATTAAGATCTATTTAATAGTCTAATATCATTCAATGAATATTTATTCATATGTATAGATCAATGATTAAACTCTTGATTACATGTTGAAAGACAAAGTTATATGTGAATTATGTTTAAAGTATTTGTATCTGTTATGAGTTATATTGTTTAATTTACTAACCGGTAAAAAGAGAGTATATATAT
>PYAF01003201.1:1746715-1756895 GCA_007407185.1 Glycine tomentella
ATTAATTATCTAGATATTAAGATCTATTTAATAGTCTAATATCATTCAATGAATATTTATTCATATGTATAGATCAATGATTAAACTCTTGATTACATGTTGAAAGACAAAGTTATATGTGAATTATGTTTAAAGTATTTGTATCTGTTATGAGTTATATTGTTTAATTTACTAACCGGTAAAAAGAGAGTATATATATTTTTCTCATCAAGCATTGACAGTAAATTTTTTCCACCCAAAAAAGCTTATATATTACCAATTTATAAAATAATTCAGTATTAAAAAATAAACTGTACCAAAAAAAATAATTAAAAGCAACTTCCCTGCTAAATCATATTAAGATTCCAAATTTTTTTATTTGTTTCGTGTTAAAGTATTTATTAGTTTTTTATTTAAAATTCTTACTGTCCAAAAATCACGTTGGTCTCAAACTTTCTCAATTATCGTTGTTAAAGTATTTATTCAACCAGTATATATGCGAATGTTTCTCTTTTATTTTTTATTTTATTTTAAATTCAGTCATTTATATATATATATATATATATATATATATATATATATATATATATATATATATATATAAAACTGATTGCTTTGATGTTCTTTCTTTTCAATGCAATTTAATTCTTGCAAGATCCTATTGGTTGCTGTGATTGAAGATTCACTTAAGAAGACCTCATGGTCGACAAGTAATTTAGAATGAGATGCGAAGATAATAACAGTATATCTTCTCTCTCTTTCTTTTTTCTTTACTTTTCTCTTTTTTGTGCATAAGGGAGATTCTCGGAGATGAACACAGATCTTTATACTTATTTTCAAATGTTGAGATTGACGTGCAGTGACTTCTAACCACAATATGTCATTTAACTATATTTGACTTCAAATGTTTATTAAAAGTATAGATTTCTTTTACATAGAATGGCTTGACATCTTTATTTTAATTATAAAAAAATGGCTTCACATGATCATACCAAAATTTTGCTGGGTGGAATTGTTGTTGTTGTTGTTTTATAAATTTTTTAATATGGCAAGGGGCCCGCTGTTTAAAATATATATGGCAAAGGGCCCAACTTTACATGGTATATTGGTATACTTCCTTATTTTAAATTATCTGTATACTTTTGAATTATTTTACTTTATACCTACTTTTTTCGTTTTTTTATACATTATCTAATTTCATTTCATAATTTTCATTCATTTTTTCCGCCCTATCTAATAATAATAAGGTCTCTCATGGCCCAATTATTATAATAAAAGCATTCTCTACCATAGAAGTCTTATGTAAAAAATTGAAAAATTAATCTATATGTTTTAAGAATATTAAAAGATGTATAAAAAATGAAAAATGATATTCTTTTGAAACATTATGATTTTTAAATTATACCGTGTATTTGTTTTTTTTTTATAAATAGGACGGATTCAACCAATTAATAATCAAGGACTAATATTTTTGGTGACAGAATAAATCATCTAAGTATTTTTTTACCAAACATCCTACTAATTATAACTTCTAATTAAGTATTTTTCATAACTCTAAATATTTAATAAACTAATTATTTGTTAATTAAATCTTTCACCATTGTTTACCATCAAATAACAACTGATGTAGAGTTGTTAAAGATTAATTAAACGTCTCAAATTTAAACTCTAGATATTATCCTCCACTATGGTCTATATAAAAATAAAAACTTTATCAGTGTTTTTTACAAGTTTAAATTAATCGATAATTATTGATGTAGTTTATAATAATTTAAATTATTTATCATATTTAAATGTAAAAATATCATATGTCTGAAATCATTATCTTTCGGTCGTGCTATAAATAATTCTGATTTCTCTTTTCTTTTCCCATTACCATATGAATTATTTAAAAATGATTACCATGTATAATCAAAATCTACAGTATAGTTGAGATTTGTATAGCACCCTGGCTCACACAATAGTACAATACAAAAATAAGCAACATCCTGTCAGGCAGCATATAAAAAAAAAAGGTTGCAAAGACCCAAAGTAGTAGGACCCGTGTCCCAAGTGGTGTTTTATTTCCATGCCTTCTGAAACTCTAACTGTGTTTGGAGTGCAGACAACAAACGTTGCCAAAGGGGTATTGGGTCCCTCCCCCATTACTCACTCTCAGTTAGTTCTGTCTATAAACTTCCACGCACATGATTTCCTTTACACGTGTCTCATCTGCATTATTTATTCCAAGATGTAACATAACACAACCCAAACGTTAATTGAGTCATTTTATTTTTTATGTACTATTTTTATCATTTTTTGTTGTCCCAAAAACTATAAAACGTTTGTACCAAAAGAAAAAAAAACTGTTAGTAAACATTAAGCAATGTGATGTTCTGTTCTACTATTATCGACAACGGAATCAATTAATAGGACTAAATTCTAATAAGTACTAACAAATATCAATATTAAAAAAAAATACGAAATCTCTTTACTGAAAATTATTGAAAGAGAGTGCCAATGACCCAATATTAATAGAGCAGAGGGGCAAATATTGAATGATGCGCTGCCCCACCAGTGAATGGTGGTCCCCAGCACTTGCGCAGGTGCCGACGGTAGATTACGGTGGTGGGTCACTGTGACAGTATCGTCGCTTTTAGCGCCACCGAGTATATATAAATGGCGCTTTTCGTGGGAGACTCAGAGGATATCGCAGTAATTATGCTTGCTCCGTTTTGGAAAATATATCCATAAAATTTATAAATGTAGATATTTTACTACATATACTACACTTAATGTAAAAATTGTCAACAAATTTCTATTTTCATGTTTAATTTCATTTAATTATTTTTCTCTCAAATTTATTAACTATTGGTAGTAATAATTTATTAAATGTCTGATTGCACGTTTAAAGTCTCTCTAACGCACGTCAATTTAAAGCAACAATTTATAGTTTATGCGTATCTTTTATCTATATTTAACACAATTTTATGAAATTACGTTAATTCCTAAAGTAAGATTAGACACACGGTTATTATAATTATTGTCTGTCTCCTACTTCCGATATATAGAATATTTGGATTGGAATGTGATAATAACGAGAGCTATTCCATGTTTCGTTTAACTGCCCATACCTTGAAATTTAGTGATGACATGTTTATTCGTAAAATTATAAAAGGGTGGATTCATCATCTCTCATCATTTTATCATACGAAGAGTAATAATTAAAGGGATTTAATTCAATTAATTGAAAAAAAAGTAAATTATTATAAATTCTTGATATTATGTTTAATTTTCACGGATAAAAATATGAAGAGCAATGTTCACCTATTGTATTTTTCCATGAAATTGATTACAAACACAATCTAGCTACATGGGCCTTGGCTATGTACTATATTTTTAAGAGTTGGGTCATATGATACGGTTTCTCATTATTTTATGTATGAGCATACCTAAATTTGGCTTATTGACATTGTAAAGCATAAACTATATTAAACTTTGACGCCACCCCAATTTGGTGAATTTAAAATCATATATATATATATTATAAGCCTATTATCGGGTTAATTTCCTATTCACAAGATATACCTGTATATTATACTTATGCCTGAAGGATGCATTATTCTGTATAAAGTCCTTTGCCAATAATAGTAATTTTTTACTTTTCTGGAGTAGAGGTTATTGTTGTGAACTTGTAATCGTACTGCACTTACGACCTGAACACCCACAGGCCTGTTATTTAAAAGTTTCATTTTAAAAATAAAAAAAAATCTGAGATTGATGTAAGAGTATTCATTCTATTGCAGGAAGTTACGGAACCAATTTCCTCAAGAAGTAAAATATCAGATAAGAGGTAACTTCTCTATCCATAAGTCTTGTTCTATTTGCATAAGAACCAAATTCTTGTCATATACTTAAAAGATCCAACCCATTAACCACTTGAATTACACCTTGTAGATATTTATAAGTCTGTTATTTTATGAGTATTTTTTTAAAATTGAATTGGATAACATTATATTGGTGAAACTTTTCACTAGCAAATGCCCTCCTTAGAGATTGTGCACACCCAACACCCCGCCCCCAAAGGCCCAAAACTATGAGACCAAGAACAGCTATGGGCTATTGCGTAGCCTACGTTTTTATTATTATTTTAAATAATAGGAGCAGTTATCATGTACTAACGGAAGGCATTGAGTTGCTTTAATAATTGGTCATTGTCTCAATTGAACACAGTCATCAATGAATACACGTGGTATCAAAATCTTATATGTGAATAAAGATAATATACTTTTTCCGTGAGCAAATAATCTCCACCAGCTGATACTTAAATTCTATAAGGACCAAGAAAATTAAATTACTCATAAAACCAAAGTGTACGACTATTGTTAACATTAGTTTACTGTTTTTAATTATTATGATAGACTCAATCAAGCCATAATCTGATCTGAATCACGTGGACACAAATTTCAATATGCTTTGCTGACTTGGATTGCTTCCAACTGTTATTTACCTACGGCGAATAATTATATAGCATGAATATTTAAATTATACTATTAAGTATTGGCTGCGTTTTTAATTGTGATTACCATAATGAACATTAATATAAAATGCTTCGATAGTCAATAATGTAGCAGACACAGACAAAGTTTTTACTGGGAGAACTTTGCGAACTTCACGACAAACCACATGTCATTATCAATATTGTTGATGTTATTAACAAACAATAATCATCCTAATATTCAGGAGACACAAAATGCCATATGAAAGTTTAAAGTTTGTATAATTATATATATATTGACGGTGTAAATTTTTTTACAATGTCATTTAATTATAATTTATTATATATGATAAATTTGTTAACTTTTAAAATATTTATCTCAAAATAACTTATAAAGATAATTAGTAATTGAATGACAATAATATATAAATATTAAACTCATAAAAAAAGTTTTAAAAGTTTCTATGATATGCAAAAAAATCCTATGATCTAGTAAGAATTACTATTTCCTTTTTAGGTAGAAATGCAAGTTAGAAAAATGGGAAGGAAGGAGTTGACAAATTTTTTATTTTTTTTATCTGAAAAAACAGTTGATATGTTAGAATTTCAGTTGTCTCAAACAACTCAGAAGTTTACCATTAACATTTTATTTGTTTTTAATGAAAGTTGAAATAAGATGCATAAGTGTAATTTCTTTTAGATATTTTATACATCAAAATGCATTACGGATTCTACAATCCGTATGCATTTGGTGGGTGCGCGCCAATGATGGTGGGGCTGGGGTAGGTTTCGCGTGCGGTTGCACGAAGGTGACTAAGTGAAGTCGTGCGCACGCGATATACAGATTTGGTGATGATGCTGTGTTAGGTTGCGTGGGTGCAAGTGATTGTGGCTCGGTGAAGGTTTGGGATGTATTAAGTAATTGCCCTAGATTAGTAGCTATCCTCCGACCTTGTTGGGCTAAATTTCCCGAATTTAAAGTGCAGAGATCCTTCAGACCCAAGCCACATTAAATGTTCCAAATTTGTGTATGTGATTTATATTATTTATAAATAATAATAATTATTACTGTTACTATTACTGATGATTTTTATATTTTCTTCACAATTAATTTATTCTATCATTTTTTAAAAATAAAATGTAATAAAAAAATTTTTGACCGTGAGTTTTGTGGGGAGGGGAGGAATATTAATTTCAAGCTTTTATTTAGTTAAAAACAAGAGTAAATTAAATTAAATTTTTTGACGATTAGTTATTTAACACACAATTACATGTGGTGAATTGTAGGCCTAGGTGAATATATATTTTCCCCTCTCTATCTTTTTAAGCCTAGGGCTAAGACCTATTCAACAAGACGACAACCCCATACATGATCAAAGAAAAAAAAAAATCTCTCTTCATTTCCAGTTTCAAGTTTCAGAAATTTTGCTCGCTATCTCTCTAATTTTCTATACTCACCTTTCTCCTCCAAACAAAACCAAAGTCTTACTGTAACAACCCTCATTTCTTCTTTCTCCTTTATTTTTCTCCATATCTTTATCATCTTTCAAGTTATCAAAAGAATAAATAATTGGATCTCCTTTGTGTGTGTGCAACTTAACTACATAATCCAATGTTATGGAGGGGAATAATTTAAAGTTAAGGATCAATGCCAAAGATTAAGGAATCTTATGTGTTAAAGTATCCATTTTTTAGGATATATAATTGAAAAGGGATGGCTAAGGGAGAAGGAAAGGTTGTAGATTTGAATTTCTTTCATTTATATTTTTTAATAAAATTAATAAACAAATATTTTATCAATTAAAAAGTATCTATTTTTTTTAGTGCTTGAAGTATTCTAGAGTTAGGATTTTAGCCAAAAAGCCTTATTAAAAGACTTATTTTAAAGTTTATGTTATATATATATATATATATATATTTGATTTTATATGTCTTGGTCATTTTGTATATTGTATCTTTTGTTTCGTTGAGTCGACAATAAAAAAAACCCATAAATATAAAAACATAGAAGATAAAAAAACCCTTGGCAAAACTTTTTACTTAGTAAAGGATATTTTGTAATTAAAATTTATGAAATTACGAGTAGAGTATATAAAAAGTGACAGTTACAAAATTTTATAATTTTTAATAAGATAAATTTTAGTTAATAATAAAAAATATATTTATATAGTATGTTAAAAAATTTAATACTAATAATATCTAAAAAAGGTCTAATCGAAAAAGCTTTCCACCACCTGACACCTATGCCATCATAATCATAATCATTACAAGCTAAAACTATTCGATTGGTTCCACTACATAGGTTATATATATATATATATATATATATATATATATATATATATATATATATAGCAGTAATTTGTTTATTTAAATTTTAGATTTTTTTTTGTGTATTTCTTTTATTGGAAACTATTGGTAAGTATTTGTGCGATATATTTTCCCGAGTAATGCACGTGGAAATTAATTTATTAATTTACAACTATTTTTTGAAGAGGATTAATTTACAACTTTTGATTAATATGTGCACGATAAAGTGCAATGTAATTAAGGATTCTAAGTTAATTAGTTGAAGATGATATATGAGTTATTTTAAATTTTTTAATTTTTTATGGATAAAAAATAATGTAATGTAAAAAATAATTAATAAGAAATAAATAATAATTTATCTGAAATTTCATAATATTTTAAAGACTTAAATAAAAACTTAATCTTTATAAAAATTATTATTTTTATTTATTTATTTTTAAAATAGTTCTTATAATTTTGTTTTATTTTAATCTCTATTATCAAATAATAACTTTAAATAATAATGTAACAATATCTTTAACAACTTTAAATTTATCATATCATTAAAAATATCTGAACAAATAATCATGTATATTCTTTTTAAAATTCTTATCTATTCAATAAAGTTGATTTGTCATGTGATAAAAAATCTAAACAAATAATTACGTGTATTTTTTTTTTAAAATTATCGGCTATTCAATAAAGTTAATGACCTTAAATTAATTGATATTATATATATATAATAAAAATGAAATGACTAGTTTTGCAGGGATTCTTAACAATACCATATACGACCAATTGGTATCACAGAGAACCGCGTCAGGGTTGTTAGGATTTTTTTTTTTTTTTTGTTACCTTTTTAGTGTGTCATGCAAGTTACATTGACTATGATGATTTGGACATAAAAGGCTATGGAATAAGAATCAAATAAATAGTTTAGCTTACAACGGTGGTTAATGAGTGGAGTGCTTACACCCGATTAAACTTGTTTTCTCCTTTTTCAACATACAAGAAAAAAAAACTTGTTTTCTCATTTTTAATTTTTTCAACGTTTGAAATAGAAAATTTCAATGATTGAAATATTTATTATGTTGCTTCTTATTTTCATTACTGAAATAAAAATTAGTTTTAGTTTAGTTTTATGTGTAAAATTAGCATGTATTTTTTTTAAAGGCCAAACAGGATTTTATTAATAAAAAGTCCAAACCAAGTGCAAGAAGTGCCCGACTAAGGACAAACCCAAAAAAAATAGTATATATATATATTTGTATAATTATTATTTATTAATTAATTATTTCTTAGAAATTATATATTTATATAATTGCAAAGAAAAGAAAGTTGCCTCCCCTTCTGGATTCGTCCCTGATTTGGGAGAAGAAAATTGATTAAAATGACAGGTGACAATCATCTTGTAAACACACATTATCACCGACTTAACATAATGAGTAAAGTTGCTAATGGATTTTATATATATATATATATATATATATATATATATATATATAATCATTACGGATTAAAACCAAATGAACCTATATGAATATAGACAAAACATAAGCAGCTTTTTTAAATCAAACCTCTTGGTCATGCTGATGAGTCTCCAGAAAAATAAATGATGAAAGTAAAATTCATTTTTGCAGCATACTGTACTCTCTAATTTTAATTTTAATTTAATTACATTATAATTTATTTGTTTAGTGTAATCAATGTTAAAATACAGTGTTTTTAAATAAATTTCACTAAAAATATTTAAATTTATTTTTCCTCTTAATTTTTTGGACAGAAATCTTGTGTTAAAAATTGAACATATTAAATTTATCTCTAAATAATTTATTTTTCAATACCAGTGAACTTTTTTTTTTTTTGCAAAATAAAAAAATTGAGTTCCAGAGGATGACATGTGGTTCATCAAAATAAACAAGTCTTACACCTCTTGTCGAGCCATATTGGGTAATCGATATCCACCTGTTGCTTGCTTGCTTTCTGAATATATAATGGATGCTATATAGTATATAGACAATATATACTATAAAAACGCATAACAACCACAAGCAAAAAATTATTGTATTACATATGCACGCAATTAATATGGTTATTTATAACGAACCGTAAATTTCATATGTAAAGAGGTATTTTTTTAGTAATATTATTGTAGAACATCAAGACAACTACCATGTCATTGTACAACAAAAAAGGCAACTTCCTTGTATTTCAATTGCATGCATGATTTGTCTTCAATTTTCAGCAATTAATAGTATATATTTCTGAAGAATCAAATAACCTATCTGGAAAACTTCTCTCTTTCCGATATATATTTTCTAATTTGTTTTCTCTTTGTATTTTTTTTTTCCTTAAAGGATCTCTTTGCATTATCATATTGGCCATGCATGTATTAATATGTATACTTTTTGGATGGGCTGGCTTGTGGTCTTTCCTGGATGCTGGAATTGTGGGTGATATTGACTGGCAAACTACTCTGTTCATATAACTTTATTAGCTTTTTTAATATCCTTTTCGTTTCACTTTGTTACATTCCACACCCAACAAGAAAAGAAGGGTATCGATTATCGACAACTCTATACGCCAACCAAGGTTTACCACGACCTTTGGAATTTGGATAGTGTAATCACCAATTAAGTTTAAGAAAAATAATTAGGAAATCAAAATTATAAATATAACAGTAGAATTGTTTCACATATAATTAATATATAAATAATTTTTATAACCATATTATATATAAAAAATAAATATAATAACTAAAGAGAATTTAGAAAAATCTTGAGTTAAAGTGCATTATGTGTTATACTAGAAAGAAAAACACATCCATTGTATTGATAAAATAAATTAATATGCATGTTTGATCTTCACTCAAATATCCATTAATCAAATCAAGTACAGCTAAAGGATCCCAAACCAAAAAATATCATGTTTTAAAACATATAGTTGTAATAATATAATATAATTTTATAAAAAAAAGAGAAATAGGAAAATGGTAATTTGTTGTATGTGTGTGCAACCCAAATATCACAACTAATAAATTAGTAACAAACATGACAACAAATCTAAAGGCATCCAACACATTAAAACTAAAGACATAGTCAAACATAATTTTTTTAAAATAAGAATAAATAGATAGAAAATAATTTTTATCTTAAAAAAATGATTAAGAAAAAAAATACTTTAAAATTTTAAATTATAGGAAAATATTTTCCAACATTAAGTACTTTAATACATACTCTAAGTAAAAACAAAAGGAAAAATTATACTTTGGGCATGTTTAAATACACTTTTTTAAAATTTAATTTTAGCTTTTGAAAAAAAACTGTTTGTATAATATTATCTTTTCAAAAACTAATTTTTAATTTGTGCATATGTAAGCAATTTTAATTTATGAATAATTTTTCGTCTTCTTTCTTTTACTTGTATAAGTGTGTA
>PYAF01003201.1:1756995-1770284 GCA_007407185.1 Glycine tomentella
TTACTAAAAAATGTAACTTTTACTTTATTAATTAATATCATTGAAATAATGATGTATGATATTAAATAAAACTTTTGTCATGCAAAATTATTTTGACCCTTCTTCACTCTCAATTTCATGAATTAATTCCGTCTTCCATTATTTTCGACAACTTGATCTTCCCACTATTTTATTTGTACAGTTTTAGTTTATTTGTTAATTTAATATCCAAAATTTATGAAATAAAAAAGGTAAAGAGATCAAAAGTGTAATTAAACTAGTTATTTCTGTTTTAACAACAACATTTTTATTTTCGCATATAGCAAGTTAAATTAAGATGATGCCAAATATATTTTGATGCTATTCTAGATAAACGTTTTCTGAATTAAACAATTGAGATTTAGAAGGTTTGATCATTGATGGCTAAGCCAAACACACGAGATTTTGAATGAAAATGAGGTCAGAGGTAGAAATTTTATGTTAAAAAAATTAGAAATAAATATTATTAAACATTATCGTTTTAATTTGTTTAAGTTTATTTTTAAAATAAACAATTTTTTAATACGTTTGTCTAAACTATTTTGACTAAATATAAATAATTATTTATTTTATAAATAAACAAATCCTAAATGTTTCTTTAAAAAATATTTTTGTAAAGAACGTTTTTCTTAAATTATTTTTTAAAGTTTAAACAAATTAACTGAAATGTTACTATATATTTGCAAAAAAAAAAATGGCGTTCAAAAAAATTTGCCCACTCATAAAAAAAGAAGAAAGAAAACATTTGCTCACTAAATTCAGCCTTTGTACGGGCCAATATTCCGGAAAATAATAGTTAACAACTTAAATGATTTGATATTAAATAATAATGTCAAAATACGATTTACAATGATGGATTACGGTTCAATTATTATATTGCTGTCGTTTAATTGATCACATAAAAGATGTCAACTTCATTAAATTAATAATATAATATATAATATATATCACATTATTAAGAATATCGAAGTGTAATTGTTTTATACATCAAAATTCAAATTGAATTGTATCTAAAATAATTGCTACTTGTATGCAGTAAAAAAAAATTGCTACTTGTAAGACAATTGTTTACAGCTAAATTAAACATATAACTCCTATTTAGTGGATAATACCAGTTAACATCATGATTAAGGGCTGCATATAGTGCATTCTCCCGTGAATCTTGACTGTTTTGCATTTTTAATGTCGCAATTAGATTATATATATAAGTAGTGGGTGAGAAAGCCTAAAATAACAAATTAAACAAAACCTCTGCAACAGTAAAAGAAAACAAATCTTGACTGTTTTGAAGTAGTGGTAGGGGATATCTCATGAATCATGGATTAGTGATATGTATGGGAGGGGATATAATATTCTGTAATTGGATAGAGTTAGGTGCTTTCTCTTTGTGGGCTATACTGTAGTGATACATGTCTTGTAATTGTTGTTTTGGCTTGGTCTTTAAGTCTTGGCTCATCTTGTGCTCAAACCATGCTTTCCTCAATAAAATTAGTTCGCCTTTTAAAAAAATAAAATAAAATAATAAGAGGTAAGGTTTCTCTACTAATTAAAATCACTGCAAAGAGCTTATTTAAATTTCTATCTCGATATTAATATTAAGAAAAGTGAAATATTTTTCTTAAAAAAAAGAAAAAAGTATATTACCTATAATCTATAACTTTATATAAAAGAAATATGAGATTTTGGTGTACACGACTTTGTATCCTGTTTCTCTCTTATAATTATTAACTATCTTTTCTCCCACTATTTTATTTATTTATTTTTTCTTTGTTGTTCCACTATCTTGTTAATTTCATTCTTCAAATCATCTACACTCTTTAATTATATTTCGTAAACTACTAACTATTATTTAACCTCTATTCTCTATTTTTTATTTTATTATTTATATAAAAATATACAGAGGTAAGAAATATTTCATTCCCCCTAATTAAAATAAATAGGTATCAATCTCTGCACAAGAAGTGCTGTTGTTTGGTTACATATATAGAGTTTTACAATACACCAAAACTGAACAACAGAGACCAATTCATTAATGTGTTCGTTGTGATTACATGGAACTCCTTAAAGGCTTAAGCATATGAAAACAAACCAAGCTGAATAAGAGTAGGAACAGCAATTGAAACCCTGCATGATTACTTATATATACAGTGATTGTAACCTATAACAGCTTCCACACAATGACATCCATCATTTGCATGTGAAACACATTTTGCCCCGCTCAATTGTGTATTGTGATCTCCTTCACTTAACCAATGCCACAATTCAATCAGGATTCCCTTCTTGAAGAGTGTGGGAAATGATAATATTCTAGTTATTCTTCCTTTTCTCGCTGATAATTTTGGCCAATAAAAATATTTCTGATAAGAAAGACGTACCGTTTTTTGAGAAGTTACATATATCTTATTGATAATATTAGTAAAGTCGCATATATCACTACTTGGCAATGGCCACAATTCATGCAAGCTGATGCTATTCCATCACGGCAATAAGATTTAAATCGAAAATTTCAAACAAATTCTTAAAATACTTTATCATTAATATAATGCTAATAGGATCAAATTTGATTTTAAATGAAACCATATTGACAAAAAAAGTAATGGATCTAATTGAAACTTAATTTAAAAACAAATGGACCAAATTGAATTTAATAAATAAATTAAGGGACTAAATTAAACCTTTTAAAAATAAGAAGTCTAAATTGAGCTTAAAAAATAAATTAGATGACCAAAATTATAATTAAGAAAAAAATTTACTAAATAACTTACACCGTTGAAATAGTAATTACTGATTGAGTCAATCAAATTTTTGTCCTTGAAGTTGTGTTGCATCACTATATATTCAGTTAGTACCTAGTATTAAAGAAATTAAGAAAAAACTGTTTCTCAAGCCATTATGAGAACATGTAAAAACGAAAATGGGTTTCTTTGAAAAGTTCAGGTTTCAAAAATGTTATTTATTTATTTATTTAAGGTTGTACCGCACTCACAAAAAGGTAAACATATGAATGATAAGTTATTGAAATTTTGATCACCATAAGTTATGATGATAAAATCATATTTAATTTTTTTCATGGACCAAAGCTCTCACAATTAGAGACACTCATATTTGATCTTTTTTAACTACTTAATTTTCTATTCTAGAATAACATGGTTTGTAAGGAAAAAAAAACATGATACAAAAATAAACAATATGAAACAAAATCTTAATAGAGGAAACTTTTTACTGAATTAATATTTTGATACAATTAATATTGAATGTTAAATGTGATTTGGCAATACTAAATTGTTGTCATTTACAAAAAAGACAAAACTTGTCAATTATTACAACTATCTTTTTTTTTTATATAATTATTGCAATGAAATTCAAATCTATTATCTCATGCATTTTTTTTACTTAATTGTATTTTTTATTAATTAAATTTTTTGACTTAATTGTACATCTGTCTTTTTTTATAGAGAAAATTATATTTAAGAGGAGCTAATATAAAACTAAAACGTTAGTAAATGATTTTTTATTTTATTTTGTGGCGTGGGATGCGAAGCTAAATTAATGTCAATAATATCCGTACCCAAAAAAATAATGTCAAATAATGATATATTTTACATGTTTAACATGTATACCTTTTACAAAACTAATTCTTAATTTGTATAATACAAACAAACCCGTTTCATTCTCTATATAGTCTCCAAATATGTCTATTTTCAACTTAACGCCCACAGTTGTCAACTTCATGACAATTCGTACGATGAAAGCTGTTAAAGGGGGGCAAATTTTTTTCTTCTTTTATAATTATTTAAATGTCTAATTTCTAATAAATAATAATTTTAAAAAATATTTATTATTTTTATACATAAAATTAAAATTAATTTTTATTTTAAATTAAATGATAATAACTTTAATCATTATTATAATAACAATAAACACACAACTAATTTTACATAATTTATATTAATTATAAACTTAGTCAAATTTTACATATTCTGCTTAATATATATATATATATATATATATATATATATATATATATATATATTACACACACACGCAAGGTCCAAGGGAGAGAAGCAGGGCGCCCACCTTTAAATCGTCCCTAGTCAATTCCTATGCACAAATTAATTTGGCTAATTAACTTTATGAAAGAACAACTAATTTGTTGTGAAATTCAAAAATTAAATTATATATACATAATTTTTCACAGAGTTGCTTTCAAAGAGAAAATTAATTTGTATAATACTTCTATTTTTTAAAAATAAAACTATAAATTTAAATTTAAATTTCTAAAATTAAATCAAATTTAACGTGTTTATAAACAATGAAGTACATTTAAATCAATTAATGTTATTTTCCAATTTGCATTTCGGGTAGCAGTAAAAATTCTAAACAAGTTTTTGTCAACTTCCCAGTATCAACGAGAATAAGCAGCCAATGAATAAAGTTCTGTTCAAAATTTTTTTTCTGCTTATATACGTATAAATATTTATACACAAAAAATACGTATAAGTATTCCTAGTGCAATCTTAAACAAATCTAATGACATCAGTGTATTTTGTAAGTAATGCTATTATATACTAAATTAGTTTATTATAAAAATATCTAACTAAAAGCTGCTTTCCCACAAGAATGAAAGAACAAAAAGAAAATGTTATTTAGTGATTGGTAGGTTTAGTAAACGTATTAAAACTCAATCAAATGTAACTATATGAGTTTTATTTTGTATTTAATGAGTTTATAAAAATAGAACAAAACAAAATATAACAGGATGTCTGCCCATATCCAAGCACTATCATATCACCTTTTGTCATTTTCAGAATAATTAATAGGTTTTTATATATAAATGATAAGTTTTAACTTATGGAAGATGAAAGATGCAGATGTAGTGTGAACTGTGGTAGTACAAACCGAAATTATCGATCAACGAAGTTTTTCATGGCATAGGTCGCATGGTGGAATCAGATCCCTTGATTATGCATTAATCAAGAGATAAAGATGAAAATTCCATGTGGGTCCCAACTCCCAAGAAGGGTCTTTTTCAGGACGTTCTGTCTTTCTCCTTTGTATCCTTGTCTTCTTAATTTATTATTCCAAACCAAAGGAGGAGAAGCTAACCGTATCATCTATAAATAATAATAATAGCATGCATCTCTTTGGGTCAATCAAGACTCTTTAATGATCATAAAGAACCAAGCCCAGAGTGCCAAAGTCCAATTTTAAGCCAGTGTTTCCACAGCCTAACTTGCCGGATATATTGAGTACACATGTGTGCCTATGCATAACGTAAATTTTTATTTTTTTAATTATAAATATTATTGGTATTACTTTAAGAATACTCGTTCTTTGGTTTCTCATTTATTTGTACTGCTACTTATGGTGCAGTGCTCAAAGGTTGTTAATTTGTTAGTCTCGGTTTGAGAGTTGAGAGACACGAAGAAGAATCATGGAGGTGAACAACCAAATCGTGGAGAGGAGCAAGAGGGTTAAAGGGAGAGTGGTTTTGATGAAGAAGGGTGTGTTGGACTTCCACGACATCAAAGCCAACGTTCTTGATCGAGTTCACGAGTTATTAGGCAAGGGTGTCTCTCTTCAGCTCATTAGTGCTACTACTCCTGATCCAGGTCCTCTTGATTGTTTCATCATCATCTTTGCAATTATTAGACTACTATTGTAAGATAATGCTTGTACACAAAAGAGATTATTTTTGTGAATCACGAGAAGTAGAAGAGTACACAGTAAGCAAAGGATTTAAAATTTGTTCTATTCTAACAGTCAACTTCAAAATCCTAAGTTTCCGAGATTAATTTGTTTCTAGTATTGATGTATTGATTTAACAGATCCAATAATGAACTAAGTTATTTATTTATATTGTGTGGTGTTATAGCAAAGGGGTTATTGAGAGGGAAGGTGGCACACTTGGAGAGGTGGGTTTCGACGATTACCTCTCTGACATCAGCAACAGACACAGAGTTCTCTGTTACATTTGAGTGGGATGAGAACATGGGTGTTCCTGGGGCATTCATAATCCGAAACAATCACCATAGCCAATTCTACCTGAAGACAGTGACCATTGAAGACATTCCAGGGCATGATGGTCCTGTTAATTTTGTCTGCAATTCGTGGGTCTACCCTGCTCATCGTTACGCCCATGATCGTGTCTTCTTTGCCAACAAGGTACTAACTTCGTCTAAAAGTCTACTTGCTCTATTAATGCCCTTCTTAGTTCCAACACTGCTCCCTTCTTTGGTCAAAATTCTTCCCTTAAATATTCACAAAACCACCAAAAAAAATAAAACACAACTAACGGAATATGGAACTTTGGTCTCAAAAGCAAATTTCACTATACTCAAAACTACAGCAAAACAATTAATAGAAAAATACAGATAACACAAATACTATTAGAACTTTCTGATTATGTTTTGAAATTCTTGAGCAATATATATTTTTTGGATTAAAAAATAAAGCTTCATTATTACTCTTAAATAATCTTCACTATTCTGTCACTTCTGTGCCGGAATAGTAAATTTCATTTAAGACTTAAGGCTGTTGTGGTTGTCTCATGCCCGAATAGTCAATTTCATCGTACACGGGGTTCTGGTCCTTCTGGAATGTGACAAGATTTAAAAAGAGAAAATCCTTATTGGATAAATTATAGGAGAATAAAAAAATTATAAATAATTTAACTTTTTATTTTTTTAATAAAAATATTTTTATTTTAAGTTTTATAACTAATATTTTTAGGACATTGATTAGTATTTATTTTTAATTTTTATATAAAATTAAACAGTCAACATTAATTTCGTCTTACCTGTCGTAGATCGATGCGTGTTTATACCCAAAAGCTTATTTCAATATTTATTGCTTTTCCCTACGACGTACGCAGATACTTACTTTTGAAATCTTACACGTGATTCACCAAGACTGGTGGTTAGGAGCAATACAAAACTCTGAAAAAAATCACAATTTACCATAATTTGCATTAATCTATACTTTTTAGCATTTTTGCTAGTTCGTCTAGCAAATCACAATTTTGTTATTTAATTTAGTGCATGTATAATTTGCATTAAGGTTGAGGCAAAATAATTTAATTTTTCAGGCAAGTATTTTTTTTCAACATCACTTTCATCGATTCTTAAAAGAAAATTATTAATTATATTATAAACTTAAGTCCTTTTTTTTATAAATAAAGATATTTTTAATAGTAATTTATCTGTCTTAATATTATGAAACTTTGACCGGAAAAACAAATATTCACATCTACTCCTAATCTTAATATTTTGCTTATACTTCATTTGTATGTTGAGAGTTTCTATGGTACCCATGTTAATTTGGCACATTGATATGGTTGTTTTTTCGACCAATAAAAATAAAGATGTATTATTATATTTTTATTTTAAAACTTAATAACAATATTTTATTTATTACAACTTAGTCTTGCACAATCAAAGTATTTTAAAAAATTAAACTTATTAATTTCACAGAATCAAAACATTCTGATTTAAACGAAAAAAAACTTGGCAAACAGACTCGTATTGTGATTCAAACTGTGACCTCTAACAAACTCACATTTCTGTAATGGCGGCATTCCCCAACAAAGTTTCATTTAAAAAATTCTTTAATAATTATGTTCTCACATCTTATTGATGATTGATTTTATGAAATTAAAAAGTTGAATTTCTTTTTTAAAAATATTTTGATTATACAAGACTAAACTGTAATAAATAAAAAAGTTTTATTAAATTTTAAAATAAAATGTAATAATACAACTTAATTTTTATTGGTTGAAAACACAACAGTATCAATACCCCAAATTAATATGGGTACCTTAGAAATTCTCTTGTATGCCCCCCAAAGCGAGATTTGTGGCTGCCTTATAGCCAACGAGGTAATATAAATGTTCTTAAATCATTACTCCTGATCTTAATCTTAATATTTTACTTCATTTAATTTGTATTTCCCTCGATACGGGATTCGTGGCTGCCTCAAAGCAAATGAGGTAAGCCACCCTTCGTCTCATTCAAAATTCTACATTTTCTTATTATTATTTTCATGTTTTAATGAATTTTAATTTAACATCAATAGTCTTGATTTTTTTCCTTAAATCGAAGGTATATCAGAATATTAAGTTATATTATAAAATTGATTTTTTTAAATGCATGTAATGTTAATAGAATATTATTAATACTATTACTTATTATTATTATTATTATTTTCGAAATCAATTTGAGATTAATTATATTGTAAGCTATTGAGTTAATTATCATAAAGTGAAATGTCGAAATCATTTGATTATAAAATTTCTATTAATATTTTTTTAAAAAAGTTAGAATAAAATTAATGAATTACATTAAAATATGGCCAAAGTATGAAATTTACCTAAAATTTCTAATTACTGCCGTGTCCAAAACATACTCATGGCATTTGACATTTGTACTTCATCGACATAGGTGGTTAGGCGCAAGACAATACTCTGAAAGGAATAGCCCATGTTTTGTACAATTTTTCTATTTCGTCTACAAAATCATCATATTATTATTTAATTTAGTACATGTATAATTTCCATTGAGGGTGAGACAAAATGATTTTCATGGTAAAGGGTTTTTTCAACATCGATTCCATTGTATTTCATTTTTTAAAATTTAATATTTGTTTCACAATAAAAAAATTTAATTATTGATTGTTTTCAATTTTATGCTAAAATTTCTTATCCACATTAACTTTTTTATGGCAACATTTCAAGATTTTATATCTCATTTTAGCTTAATTTTTATATTAAAATTTTCTCTTTATCTGAAATTTTAATACACTTTAAACTTTTTAATTTTTTTAAAGTTATTATTTTATAAAAATAAAAATAAAAGTTTTAAAAAATAAGTGATGAAGTATGAATAATTAAAATTTAAATTCGTAAAAAATATTATTTTTAAAATTAAAATGTATTCCTTCAATGTTCGTGATCCTGATAGGTTAAACTCAAAGTTCATTTTAAACTTTTTAGATTTAGCTGTGTTGAGCATTGCAAAGTAAAAAACATTTACATTATGTCTGGAGTATTTTAAAATGGAATTAATTTTTTATTTAACTTAAAGTATAGGATTTGAATTGATTTTTAAAAATCAAATATTATGTTCGAGATATTTATTTAAAATGGAAATATTTATTTTTAAATAAATATACCATTTAATATGAATAAAAGACTTCATCTACATAATTAAAATTAAAATCAGATCAATTCCTTTTAAATTCTACCAATTTCGAGAGTATTTGTAAGACTAAAAACAATAAAGTCACGAGATTTTAGAAAGTAAATCATTTATATAATTTATAAACATTTCAAACACAATTATTTTTAGTTAAAAATCAAATCAGATCCTCTTTTCAACATTTCAAACGCACTCTTAGTGACTATTTTTAAAATCCATCAGGTTCGACTTATAAAATAGTTGGAATAAATCAATTCATGATAAATGTTAAATCACGAGAGAGCCTTTTAGTAGATTTCTTTCTAAAAACAAAACCCATAAGCAACAGGAATGTTGCTTCTACGGTGGGAGTCAGAAACCTTTAGAATCCAAAAAACATCAGTACAGACATTATGAGGGAAGAGAAATGAAATAATATATATCGCCAGTGATTTAGTAACTAGAAAGTAAGAAAGAAACGGATAAAAATAATGGTAAGGTAAATGTAAAAATTATTGTAAGAAGTAAACAGGAAAACACTAACAGGTTGTTCACTACTAGGGTTTAGGAGTTATAAGGTTAGCTTCCTCGGTGAAAGCAAAAGGAAGAGAAAAAAGGGTTCAAATCCCTTCTATTAATAAAAACTTATAAATATATTAACATTAACATTTGCTGATAAAAAAAAAAACTAACAGGTTAATCGCAGACATGCTTGTACCTTGAATGTGACAATTATTGTCGGTAGGAGCGACACCATGTTCAATGCATCCTCTACACCTTAACATGATTCTTTCATGCTAAACACACTCTTTTTATGATCTTTGTATATGTCTCAACTCTCAATCATGCATGGTACCTTAATAAACGTACTTGAAAGTTGAAAAAACATGGCTTTGTGATTCAGGCTTATCTTCCATGTCAAACACCTGAGGCACTGCGCAAGTTCAGGGAACAAGAACTAAAAGCTCTCCGCGGGAAAGGGTCCGGGAAGCTTAATGAGTGGGACAGAGTCTACGACTATGCATACTACAATGATTTGGGACTTCCAGATGATGGTCCTGACTATGCACGCCCTGTTCTTGGAGGATCACAATTTCCATATCCACGTAGAGGAAGAACTAGTCGTCCACATTGCAAAACAGGTTACCGACAAAGTCACATTGCGATTGGACTAATAACAATAACATTTCATTTGTGTTTCGTTTAACATATATAATAACAAGAGAAAATTGACTTAAAGTATAATAAATTATCATTTAATCACAAACAATCATCATCATGTATGTTGGATAAGTTTCTTGACATTTAAAATAATAATAATAACTATTTTAAATGTCAAGAAATTATTAAATAGTTCCGGATCACTACTTGTCAATAATCTTAATCCATTTTTATGTGATATATATTTAAGTTTTTTAGTTTACGAAAAAATTATTAACTACATGTTATGTTATGTGAAGATTAGGTGAGACTTGAGACTATCATGATTTCAGACTACCTTATAATTTCTCTTTAAAAGTTATTTCAATAATAATTTTCTCATTAGTTGAAAATATAAATATTTTTTTAATTTGTATGAAAAATTAAACTCCTAACTTACTTGAAGGTGCCTTGGCGGCATTCACTTGCAAAATTTTCAATGACAAATGAGTATTCTGATTGTGTCATCGTTGCAGATCCTAAAACTGAGTCAAGATTGCATCTTCTAAATCTAAACGTTTACGTGCCGAGGGATGAACAGTTTGGCCACGTCAAGTTTTCAGATTTTCTGGCTTACTCACTGAAATCTGTTGCTCAGGTTTTGCTTCCAGAGATTAAATCTTTTTGTGACAAAACTATTAATGAGTTTGACACCTTTCAAGATGTACTTGATATTTATGAGGGAAGTATTAAGCTGCCAAGTGGACCTTTAACGAGTAAACTCAGAAAACTTGTTCCCTATGAGTTGCTGAGAGAACTTATTAGGAATGATGGTGAGAGATTCCTCAAATTCCCAGTGCCTGATGTGATCAAAGGTATACTAATGCTTTCCCCTTACTTCTTCTGGTTTGGATGGGCTTATCAGAATGATTTCATCTACATTAATATTTGTATAATTGCAGTGAGTAAGACTGCATGGAGGACAGATGAGGAATTTGCAAGGGAAATGCTTGCAGGGGTTAACCCTGTTATTATCCGCCGTCTCCAAGTACTGTATAAAACAATTGCAATTTATAGTTACACAAAACTTAAATGCAGTTTGTTTTGTTTGGCACTGTTGTCCAATCAGAATTGAAGTTTCACCTTACTAATTTGTCTAACAAAGATTTGTATTAAAGATATGTATAAATTACTAAGTGACTTTAGAAAAATGTGCTCTCTAACAAACTCTTTCCAACACACACCCTCTCATTGATTGAAATTTGTTGAAAATTATAAAATTTATTGGGTCATACATAGTATTTAATGTCTCTCACCTGACTTTATAGTTTTCAATACATTTTAACTAATAAGAGAGAGTGTATATGGAGGAGTGTGTCCGAACGTTAAAACAATACAAAAAAAAAAAAACTCTTAAAAGAATTGTATCTAAGTTTTGTGCTTTATAATTTTATTAGCTATTCAGACATTTGTTTTAGCAATCGAGTTAAATCTAAATGTCATATGCAGGAATTTCCCCCGGCCAGCAAACTAGACCCCAGAGTCTATGGAGACCAAACTAGCTCCATCAGAGCAACGCACATAGAAAATAGTTTGGATGGGCTTACAATAGATGAGGTACTAATCAGGATTCACTTTTTTTAAGACAAACCCATGTTGAAATAAGCTGTATTTGATCTACATGCAACAAACAACCAAGCATCTTTATGTTGCAGGCAATTGAAAATATGAGGCTATTTATATTAGATCATCACGACGCGTTGATGCCATACATTAGTCGAATAAACTCTACCAACACAAAGACTTATGCCTCTAGAACGCTCCTGTTTCTACAAGATGACGGTACACTCATGCCACTGGCTATAGAATTAAGCTTACCCCATGCACAAGGGGAACAGCATGGAGCTGTGAGCAAAGTTTTCACTCCAGCACAAGAAGGAGTATCGGCTTCGGTGTGGCAGCTGGCTAAGGCTTATGCAGCCGTCAATGATTCAGGATATCATCAATTGGTTAGCCACTGGTATGACATCCAGAAAAGTGTTACAAACTTAATTCTGTTTCTGTTCTTAATAAGGAGAAAGCTATGTTTCTTGTGCAGGTTATACACTCACGCAGTAATTGAACCGTTCATTATAGCCACAAACAGGCAGTTGAGTATTCTTCACCCAATACACAAGCTCTTAAAGCCACACTTCAGGGACACAATGCATATAAATGCCTTAGCTCGGCACACGCTCATCAATGCTGGAGGGGTACTAGAGATAACAGTTTTCCCTGGTAAATTCGCCTTGGAAATGTCGTCCGCTATATACAAAAGTTGGGTATTCACCGAGCAGGCACTACCTGCTGATCTTCTTAAGAGGTGAGTTCAGTTATTGATTTTAGTCCAATCTGTTAGAGACAAGTATTAGTAACACACTATTTTCTAACATACACTCTTTATTCTAGACTAAAATTTATTATAAAAAACACAAAATTATGTTAGTTACTAGGTCTCACTTCTCATTCATGATTGTGTACTTAATAATTTTAACTAATGGTAAAAAGTGTGATAAGAAGAATGTGTTACTACTTGCTAGTATTTCTCTCCATAAGAACATAGCAACATACTAGAATTCTATACTTCACTGAATTTCAGGGGAATGGCAATTCCTGATTCAAGTTGTCGTCATGGACTAAGGCTTGTGATAGAGGATTATCCGTTTGCCGTGGACGGGATAGAAATCTGGGATGCAATAGAAAGCTGGGTGACTGAATATTGTAACTTCTATTACACATCCAATGACATGGTTGAGGAAGACAGTGAACTTCAGAGTTGGTGGAAAGAAGTACGCAACGAGGGTCACGGTGACTTAAAAGATAGGCATTGGTGGCCAGAGATGAAGACCAAAGAGGAACTCATTCAATCATGCACCATTATCATATGGCTTGCTTCTGCTTTCCATGCAGCTGTGAATT
>PYAF01003201.1:1774990-1787663 GCA_007407185.1 Glycine tomentella
TTGCCCCTGTATATCCGAATCCTGCCACGGATCCCATCATCATTCTCAGTGAAGATGATAGCACTGGAGACTGTGTTTGAGGAGGGAGTGGAAACTTTGTAAATAAATAAGAAAGTTGCAGTACTATGAGAATACGAATGTAAACTGAAGCTAGTATGTAACATGAAAAGTATTTTATAATATGATATGATGTGTGTATTCGGCTCTTGGTGTGTAAATTAATTTTCTTATTTTAAAAACAAAGGATTAAATAAAATAAAATAAATAAGAAAATTTAATAAGTAAGTAAAATTATTTAGGATGTTACACGGATGGCGCCATCTTCCAGTGCTTTTGGCGCTGATGGCGCCACTGGTGGCGCTAATGGCGCCAAAGCTTTCTTCCAGGCTTGGTTCTTTCCTTTTGATTTTTGCTTAATCTTGGCACCTTGATTGATTTCCTGGCAATTCATCACATTAGCTCAAATCATAACACAAAGAGGGCAATTATCCATGCTTAATGTTCAACTCTCGCTCTTAAAGCTTAGGAAAACCTTATATGCTAGGTGCATATCAAAGGGAGCATTTAGTGTGAATTGCCCTAACTACTTCACCACATATATCATTACAACCCTCCATAGTCTGTCCATAACATTCATGTTTATAATTAGGGTTTAATTTAATTCGTTATATACACACCACAACAACTTTATCAATTTTATTTGTCATCCAACCTATTGATTAAATTTATAATATAATTGGTCAACAATCCTCGTGGGAACGATACTTTTTTTATCACTTTATTACTTGTACGATCGGTGCACTTGCCGAATACGCAACAATATATTATCTAGTAGTATTGAGAATGTGTCCCGCTCTATCACTCCAATTAAAAGATTTAATACGAAAACTGGGTATCTTTTTGTTTAAACTTTAAAAATATAATTTTTAAGTAAACGCTTTAATAAAAGTGTTTTTTTAACAACAGATGATATTTGTTTCTTTAAAAAAAACAAAATTGTTTAATTTAAGAAAAATAATTTGGAGAAAAAAATATAAAACTACTTATTTTTACTAAAAGTACATTTTAAAAAAATGTTTAAACAAACATGTCCTTAGTTTTCCATCATTTCTTGTTTTAATTTTTTATACATAAAAATTATATTTCAATTTTTTTATTAAAATTTGTGGACGGATATTTTTTTATCCATTATTAAAATTATAGCAATCTTAGATTGATTTTTATACTCGGTATTACTTTTTATTTTAGTTCTTAAATAAATGTTGTTCCAAACATACACTTGAACAACCACAAGTTTAACCAAATTGAACATTAAAGTAACACATGTATTTCTTTTCTGGGTTGTATATGATAACAGAGATATATTTTGATGTCTGATTTTATTTTATTTTATTTTAACTGTCAACGCTAGTAGTAGTATTCTTTTAGCTTAGAAACAATTTTTTTCTAATTTTAACGAATATTTCTTTTTATTTTTGAAAAACCTTTGGAGGTCTTTTTTTTATTATTAGAGAGTTTTTATTGTGCCCCTATTAATTTGGGGAGTTCACCGTTGGTTTTTCAACCAGTAGTAATCAAGGTACATTCTTATCTCACTATTTCAATTTTTAATGGTAATTTCATTATATATTTTAATTTATTCCATGTATAATTAAAATATTTTTAAAAATTGAACATTTTAATCTCACATAACCAAACATCTCAATTTGCAACAAACATATCCACATTCCGAATTAAACCAAAACCCTTAGCAACAAACATATCCACATTTTGCATTTCAATTCGGGTTCGATTTGGATCGTTGAGTGAAAAATACGAGTTATTAGTAGCCATGATTGGACTAATGGTTGTCGAAGTAGAAGAAGAAAGATGAGATCTTAAATGTGAGGGGTGTCCTGAGAAAATTGTCTGTCATTGAAAATTTTGTTATTCAATTTATGTTTTCTTTTGATGTAGTGTTTCACTAATTGCCACTTCTTAGATGAACAAATAAGTGCACTCACGATTTTGATGTACTAGCTAATTATAAACTTTTATTTATGTGGAAGCAGCGATGTATTAAAAGATATTTCTCATGAAAATTGATTTTAAATGTATAGACATTGAGAAAGATACACGAAATGATATTTTTTATAAAAAAAATAAATTATTCAAGAATTAAATTAAAATATAAATAATAAAATTATTATTAAATATCAAAATAATATAATTGGATTACCATGGTTGAAAATCCAATAATATAAAAATCCCCCAAATTAAGGAGAGTAAAGAAGTGTAAAAATCCTCTTATTATTATGGGTTTGGAAGTCTTCTATGGAGCATGAATAAGAGGTGTGAGGCTTGGGTAAGCGATTAAATCAAAATCTGAGATTATAATTGGTCGAAGCCATATCACCTTATCCATATCGAAATCCACGGCATCCATCCAAAATCTCCTCCAGCCTACTACTTTACTCTCTTTCCTTTTGTTTCTTATTGATCTCTCACAACCCCAACACTTCTCAACCAACCATGGCAATGGCAACCCAAGCCTCTCTCTTCACCCCACCCCTCTCCGGTCTCAAACCCAGCGACCGCGCCACCGCGCCATGGAAACAATCCTCCACCCTCTCCTTCTCCAGCTCGAAGCCCCTCAAGTTCTCGCGAACAATCAGAGCAGCAGCCGCCGACGAGACCACAGAGGCACCGCCAGCAAAAGAAGAGGCACCGGTTGGGTTCACCCCACCGGACCTGGACCCAAACACCCCTTCCCCGATCTTCGGAGGCAGCACCGGCGGGCTCCTGCGCAAGGCCCAAGTGGAGGAGTTTTATGTCATCACATGGGACTCCCCGAAAGAACAGATCTTTGAAATGCCCACTGGCGGCGCTGCCATCATGAGGGAGGGTCCCAACCTTCTCAAGTTGGCGAGGAAGGAGCAGTGCTTGGCTCTTGGGACTAGGCTCAGGTCAAAGTACAAGATCAAGTACCAGTTTTACAGGGTCTTCCCCAATGGGGAGGTTCAGTATTTGCACCCCAAGGATGGTGTGTACCCTGAGAAGGTCAACGCCGGACGCCAAGGGGTTGGTCAGAACTTCAGGTCTATTGGTAAGAATCTTAGTCCTATTGAAGTCAAGTTCACTGGCAAGCAACCCTATGATTTGTGAGCAACTCTATCATCATTCCCCCATGCTTCTTCGTTTGTATGCTATATTCTGATGCCATCTCATGTACCTATTTATGCCAGGAATGCTAAAACTCTCTACCTTAATTTTGCACTTCTTTTTCGCTATTTGGTGATTATATATTATTTGTGCCAACTGCATGTTTTGGATTAATATTCATTTGCTTAAATCCATCGAACTTATGCTAGAGTAGCGATACCGAAACCAGACGCGGATACGTTGCGTGAAGAGTGAAAAATTGCGGATTGAACTTTGCTGAAGTGAGAATTTTGTGATCATGAGTGAATTCAATATTAATTATTTTATATCGAGGGACTGAGGGAGAGAGCCTCCAACGTACTATTTCACGTTCAACTGGGCTTACGACCTGGTTTTGAGTTGGGGGAACTGATTGGGTACAAAATTGATTTTTATATATTTTTATGTTTGATTTTATATGTTATGAAAAAAAAAATTGATTTTGAGCTGAGAATTGATTATGCATTGAAGCAATTTTGTGTAATTGAATCCAAAATTTTATATTAAATTTTACTTATAATATAAACCACTAACACATCAAAATCAATTTTAATTAAAATTAATTTTCTTCAAGTGGATCCAAACACAAATTAAGGTGCATACTGATGTTAAGGTGCATGGCCAAATTAAGGTGGATTAAAGACTAATTTTAGATGTATGGTTTGTGGATTTGCTGCTGATGATGATGAAAGATGTCTGCTATGCCTAAAAAGTCTAGAAACTGAGAGATTGTACATACTCCAGACAGATTTTATGCTAAAATTGAATAGTGTACTGGAGAATCACAACAGTATTGAGTTATATGCATGGGTGATGAACAATATCAATATCAAGTTGATTCAAGGACCTCCTCTACTCGATCAGAGTATTTACCGAGTGATTCTGTTGGTATTTGCTTTCCTAGAAGCATTCGTTTGTTGGGGCTGGGGCCTCCACAAATAAAAATAATTTTGCGCCAACTTAACCAGCTTCCAAACCATATCTCCTGACCTGACTCCGCTTATATATAGTTTGAGTTTAATAGATGCGTACTATTAATCTAAATGTTTATTTTAGGGAATTAATGTAAATATTGTTAATCAGTATTTATAAATTGTTAATATTAGTTATCGTAACTTAAAATATTAAAGTTAATAGAAAAGAATAGATAATTCATATATTGTAAAAGATTTTTACATTACTATTCAATCATCACAAAATTAATGTATGATAATTTTGTTAAATTTTACATCAATTATATTATATTAAAAGACATATGTATTAAAATTAAGTACATCGCTAATGTGTAAATTAACTATATTTCAGCTTGACAAGAAATCCTATAAGCAGATTTGCTTCCTATGAAAGGAAACATGTGATTTATATCCTAAAAAACGAAGCTCTACAAATAACTAATTTATTAAAAGAAATTACAAAAGAGAGTTGCTATTTGCAATCTTACTTATTACTAATACACTCCCTTTTATAATTCTGTTTTCTAAAATGTCCTTAAATTTGCACTCCCTTTTTACTAAGGCAAACCGGGACGGATATATAACAAGATGTGTAAATAGCAACTTCCTTAATAACATGCAACTAGATCGAGTTAGATAACTCGAAGTCTGGAAGGTTGTCCAAGCTTATCTTAATCCAAAACTGGGCCAATATATAAGGTATTATTATGACCCATTATTTTTTAAGGATATTGTCACAATCGATTCTAAATAGTTTAGAACGAGTTCGGTTAAGTTAACAAGATAAAGCAAGTCATGAACTATACAATTGTTTCTTTTCATGGAATTGTTAAACATACCACCCATAATTATTAAATATACCTTCTTTTTTAATACTAAATTTACTTAAATATTTTCATCCCTTACCTCGCATCCTTTTACTTCTCCTATGCTTCATTTGCATTTAGATTTAATCAACATAAATGTAAATTTAAAAAAAAAAAGTGAAAAAAGGAGCATAACAGGTTCCTACTTACTAGTGTAGTATCCCTGCGTTGTTTAAATTTATGTGAATATGAAAAATATAGTTTAATATGTTAAAATATATTAAAAAAATGAGTGTTTATGTATTTAATTATAGTATATTATATTATAAAAATATTTTTATTGTATGTATCCTTAGCTAATATTAACAATAATAATAATTCTCAACTTTTTTTAATGAAGTTATTGTTAAACAAATGATATATATTAAATATTATTTTTATTGAAATAATTTAATAAACACTTAATTGTAAAGAATATTTCTAATGTAACTTGTATATTTCTTATGATAAGAATAGTAATGTAATTCTTAATAAAATTATTTATAATTAATTTGTAAATGATAAAATAGAGGTAATATCGTTAGTTGTTCTGTTAATATATATGTTTTAAGCTTTCATATTATTTGGATAGTTATTTAATTATGTCAAGAAGTTATTATTGATTTTAAAAAAAATTGCCATTTACAACGGAGTGACCATTGCTTTTTCTCTTTGATATATTTTATTTTATGTATATTGTTCAAAGTTTGGATATATATTTTTTTTAGCAAATCATTCATTAACTTAAATAAATATTAATTTGGTATTTCTCAATATTAAAATATTTTTTATAGACTACAAGTATTCACTAGATGTAATTTTGTTCAAATAAGATAAAATCATAAAATTATTATGAATAATAAAATTCTTTTTTCAAGTATTTTTCTTACATAAAAAAAAATAATTATTTTTCTTTTACGTATCTAACACAACTTGAAATACACACAAATCCAAACTTTTTATTTATATGCAAAGAGATTTTATAACTGGTACCAGAAGTACCTAAAGACCCTTGCACAAGATAGTATCCCGGTTACATAGCATTAATAATTAATAACAATCAAAAAGCAATAAATACCAAGTAACCAGGTAATAGGCTAATAGCCCATCATAACAAAGCTATTTGAAATTTAAAATAAGACCAAACCCAAAAATTTGACATAATTCTATAGCTTCTTCCGACAACTACTGCAGCAACACACCAATAGGCATCGTGATTGCCTTATCAACTCCACCCGTACCATGAGAGTAAGATTCTCTGGTTGCAGTTAATTTGCTGAATAAAGGGTGTAGTCGTAACCATCCTTGCTATTATCTGCTCAAGCAAATCAATCTTATGGCTCGATTTAGAGAAGTCAAAAACCAAGTGGCAGATGGGTTTGCTAAGTATGGTCTTTCTGCGTTTTCAGATTATCGCATTTTTTTATTTTGTTTCAGATTTTGTAAGTTTTAGATTGATGACGGACACTATTGGTGTTCCTTTTTATAGAGGTTTCTAGTTCGGGATTTTGTCCTGTAGCTCAACAAAAAAGAGAGAGAGAGAGCCTTGTATCTCCCGCATTTTCTATGCACAGCTTTTGGTGGCAACCTGCAATACCACCTAAGTATTGGTCATAATTGCATCAAATTAAATATCCATTCCAACCCGCGCCAAGAGAGTCTTGGTTTTCGTATATCTTATGTTCGCTAATGTCGGATATGTTCAAAACTAAAGATGCAAAAGCAAAACCGATCCTACATTACCCGAAATAATGAGAACAATGTTGAATGTGAATCTTTCTTTATAAATATTAAATTAGCAAGACAATTGGTGAAACTTGGAAAAGACGTATCATATTTAAAGTGATAATGTTATTATCTTTGACATATTATTTCTTATTAGATAAAATCTACATGTAATTGATTAATTAAAAAGTTCACATAAATTTTACTAAATAATACAGAAAAATGTTAGAAAAAACATCAATCTAATAGCAATAGTTGGCAAATTATTCCAACATTGTCATATCCAATGTAAAACTCTTCTTGAATAAATGAATGAAGTCAGCTAACATCTTTTCAATATTGGCATTTGGCGAGATAGCCAATGAGGCAATGACGTCTTGCAAAACTCACGGTTCATATGTAACTGGCCTTTGGTCTCCACGAATAAATATATAAAAATATAAAAATTTCATTTTCGAAGCTATCAATCATAGTTCACAATTCACATGATGTGAAACGGATCTAGAATATTCCGGTAGTACGTTTGATTGGGGAAAAAAATAGGAGGAAAGAAATAAAAAAAAAAAAAAACAAAGATAATAATCTTTTTTTGTTTGGTCAAAATCAAATGAAAGGAAAAAATAGACTTCTAGAAATTTTCTTCAACTTTTTTTTCAATTAAAATCTTAAATTTTTCTTCCTCTCTTATTTTTTTTCCCAACCAAACGGATCATAAAGAAAGATAATCAAAATAATGACAGTAACTCAACTTTATTAATTGTTAACCAATTGATATCTCTGACTCTGAGAGACACAGTTTGATTTTATTTGTAAGACGATTGATGATACGTACAGGTAATAGTCAATATCTTACAATATTAACATGATTAACATGATGTCGCAAATAATTGCTTAGGGGCCCATGTTACTTATTGTTATTGTCTTAGTTGTTGGTGTTCTGATAGTTGGGTTGGTTGGGAATGTACACTGTACAACGTCAGACCTTATCCGCCACATCCAAACAAAGGGTGAGGTCAGTTTTCAAGCTCCAACCACAGCACACGCGAGTACGGCCTCCAATTCACTCTTCGTACGTGTTATCGTTTGATCGTCACCGTCCATTTCGTTTAACCATATATCTGGGATCACTTGTGCCAAGTTATTTACACACTCCACAGCATAGTCTGCTCCTTTGCTTTTCACTGTCTTCCCAACCTATAACAATCCCAAACAAAGCACTCATGATAATATTTAATATTATGCTAACCAAATGAACTTAAATAATAATAATCAGGTGATATACGACGTCGTCTAGGAAATTACCAGAACAGTGTGGAGACCCATTTCTTTTCCCGCGGCAATATTGCGAACGCTGTCATCCAGAAACAACTGCAATATATAACATAAAAATATAGGAAAATCATTATTCATCTCAATAATTTCTCATAAAAAATTAAAAATGATCCTTTCTGACTTTTCCTCCAATAATAATGTAATTCGGTTTTCACTGTCAAAACACGACATCGCGGAAACAAGGAAGTGACGACCGGTTTCGGTTTGTTTGACTAATTTTATTAGAATTTTTTCTTAATCACCTTTTTTTATTCATATAATTTAAATTCAAAATTTTATCTAACTCACTTGATTTGAGTATAATTTTTCTTGGATCAAGTTGAATTCCATTCAAATCAACCACGTATGGGTTGAGGTTGTTGACTTCGTCGTTTTGTCTTACCGTACGACGAGGATCCACGTTGGCAGCGTCAAGAGCGATCTTGAAGGCGTCGAGCGACGGTTTAAGGAGGATGGGAAATTCATCGGGTCGGGTCGAATATGGAAGGTTCCGGTTTATAGTCTCGAAACATATGATTTGGTCGAAACAGTCCTTGATCCCAAGTCTATCCAAAGCCCTCATGGCGTGAATCCTGTCCGAATTAGTAAAAACCTAGGAAACAAAAAACAGGAAGATAAGAAACTAAGAATAGAGATGGGAGAGAAAATATCCATTATAAAGTAGTAACATACAATTTTTCTTTGTTTTATGGTGCAGAGGAGGTTCCGTAACTGATGATCAGGGTTGATGGAGTCGTAAGGTAGCCTTCCGTGCACGAAACTGGTTGGAGTGAGAAGAACGAAAAGTTTAGACGACATTTGGAGTGAAATTAAAATGAAAGATGGTTAATTAAATGGTTCTCACCCATGGTACTCCTCTGCGGTGATATCATGGCCTAGTGCCTGCAAAGTAATGAAGAAGGAAACAGAGTTGAGATGAGGATATTCGTGTGTTAGAGCTTATAATAAGACATTGATGTGTTATTATTACTGACTCTTAAACCGGCGAGGGTGCTTCCGTAGGTTTTGAAGAGATCAACTCGGAGGGTCAACGCTTCGGATTCTGAGAATCCGCATTTCTCGATGAGAAAGAGTTCGATGTTTTTCTTGACGCACTTGTCAATTCCGGTGCTTGACGGGTACAAGGTGTCGTCCAAATCTGTTTAATTCCGACAAAAATAATTAAGAAAGAGTGATTTAGAGGAAATTAGAAAGAGAGAGGATGAAGTAGTCACCGAAGATGATGGAGTCAAAAGGAGAAGCGTTGCTGGAGATGCCCATGGCTATGGTGTGGAAGGAAGAATAAGAGTAACAGAGTAAGTAAGATGATATGGCAAGTTAGAAAGAGGAAGCGAGCTTCGAATGAAGGGATTGGAGGGGAATTTATAGAGAGCAGATGACGTGGACCACTTGGATTGGATAGACACGGCTGACGGCAGGCTCGCTACGTCACCGTTTCGATTTTGGAAGCCGAGTAGACGACGGGTCCGCAGGATAAGCGCATTTTCATAACTGTTATATTTTATTTTATAATCAACATATATATATTTTATTTTTATGTGTTAGATATGATATACTAATAATAGTGTTTAATATCAACTGATATATAAATTACTATTATTTATTATTATGCTAAAAAAAGTTAATAATGCTATTTTATGTTAATATTAGGAGTGTTCACGGGTACGGATCATTCGTAAATCCAAATCGATCCAAATAGTTTTGGTTGGGTCATGTATGTATTTGGATCAAAATCGAATCGAATTGATCAAAATCGTTCATGTACGAGTTGAGTCACGGGTTTAAATCTATAGATCTGATTAAAATCGATCAAAAAATTCAGAGTTGTTTGGTTTGATTTTAAATAATGCTAATATTGTGAATCCAAGTGTTGAAATTTCAAATGTTTATAATATTAATGGATCATATTTTGTTCATTTGTTTCAACAAATTTGGTTGTATCAAAGTTTATCGCAAAAAATTAGTTTGTAGGAAATAATTGTGATTCAGACTATTATAGTAAATTTCGTTGAAAAATATTTTGTAGGAAATAGTTGTGATTCAGACTGTTATAGTAAATCTCGTTGAAGAATATTTTGTTTTAATTTGTATTAGTATATTCTATAATATGATGTTGTTGATATTAAATAAATCAATTTTACTACTTTCAAACATTTGATAATATTGTGTTAGGATAAATATTCATTTTCATCCCTAAATGTGTAAAGTACTGACAAATTCATTATCGAAAGATGAAAATTCAAATATTAGTATCTGAAAGTGAAAAAAAATATGACAAATTCATTCATCCATTACCATTAATGAAAGAACTTATTAGTCCAAAGAGACGAAAATGTTACAAAAATAATTGTCAACATTACTGTTGAATAAATTGGACCAAAATGTGTATAAGTTTTCATTTGACCAAAATCTCAGTAAGCTTTCATTAGACAAATTTATCAACCCTAAATTTCATTTCATTTAAAGATAAAATATAATTGAATCTTCATTTTTTTTTCTTTTTTTTTTGTTCTAACCTGGAAAATATAATTTAATTTTTCCATTTGGACCAACACACTTGATTTTGTTTTAACTTGTAATTCAACACCAACACGCTTGATTTTGTTCTAACGTTTAATTAAGAAAGTTTCTTTTTAAAAAATGACTTTACACATTTAAGCGCATATCTGAAGTTGTTAAGTGTCAACTTCTCTCTCAAAGAAAGTTGGTTCTAACACAAAGATTTTCAAAACCACTAAAGAAAATGATACTAAAATTTGAATTTCCATCTTTTGGAGACGAATTTGTGAGGTCTCTACATATTTAGGGATGAAAATAACTATTTATCCTATTGTATTAATTATATTGGATATTTGGATGAATCATGATATAAAATAGTAGTTCTAAGAAGAAAAAAAAGATTAAATTTAAATGGGTAACTCGTTAGCCCGAACCAAACCAAATCATTCATGAATGAGTTGGGTTGGGATGAATTTCAATTTTTTTCCTGAAAACCGAATCGAATCAATCAAATTTGATTGAGTAGGGTCTTAAATTTGATCAAAACCAGTTCGAACTAGCCCACGACACCCTAGTTAATACTAAATAAATGCGAAGATAATAATTTTTAACTAATTAAGTCTCACTAATTAAATCTAATGTTAAATTAGTTTTGACACCTCAACCTGTCTTGTTTGCAATCTTTCTTTTTTGAATTTGAGAAGATAAAAAATATAATTTTAGATTTGGAAGAATTAAAATATAAAATTTTTAATTTAAAAGAATAAAAATATAATTAAACTTTTTTTTACTGGATCATTAAGCCTTGTTAAAATACGTTCTTAATATAAATATGTTTTAATAGAAAATATTGATTGTTTTGACAATAATTTGAATAAAATTATATCTATTTCTATACTATAAACTATAAAGAGAAAGAAAAATGTTAAAAACACATTCTTTAACTTGCTCTGTAACATAAATATTAATTAGTTATAGAGAGAAGCCGTGTCCTATAATAAGTGTTAACGAAACATTTAGCTATATAATTTATACTTTTTTTAAGAGACTAGTTAGTTGATGTATGCATTTTTTATGTGAATATATTTAAAATATGTAGAGATAATAAAATTTGGAAAGTTTATAATGGGTCTTGTTTCACTAAATTCTAGAAGTTAGATTTTATATCTTAATCTTAATATACAAAAGGAAGGAAGTATGTAGTAACTTTTTTTCCTGCCTAAATCGAGGGTATAATAGCAAATAAATTATAAAAGTCGACAACTATTTGAAAACAAATAAAATTAATGAAATCACTTAATAAATGCAAGTATTAATTAAAATTTGGAAGTAAGGATATTTCTCTCTTAAGAAATTATGTAACTTTTTCGTCTCTATTTCACATTAAATACATGATCATTAATGTCAAATTTATTGTCATACTTTCAATAACATTCAAGTTCAATATCTCATATTAAATGCAGGAGTCATCTTTTATTTAATCACATTGAGCTTTTCATATATAATGTGTCTTGTCATTCTCACATAATAAAATTAACTTTCAATACTAATTTTTAGTATCTTAATCTTAATATATAAAGAAAGAAATTTATAGTTATTTTCCCCCGCCAAATTAACGGTATAATAGTAAATAAACTATACAAGTTTGCAATTACTTTAATACAAATAAAATTAAATAGAAAAAATTGAGAAAAACACTTAATAAATGCATGTGTTTACTAAAATTTGGAAGTAAGAACATTCGACTTTCAATGAACGTGTAACTCTTGAGTCTCTGTTTCGCATTAAATACACAACTATTAATTTCACAATTTTATTGTGAGACTTTAAATTATATCCAAATTTCAATGTCTCATATTAAATGCACAGGTAATTTTTTACTTAACCGCACTAAACTAAACTTTTTATATATACCATGACTTTACATTCACGCATAATAAAATTAATTTTTAATAGTACTTTTGAGTATCTTAAACTTAATATATAAAAGGAAAAAAAAATTGTAGCATAAGCGCATTTTGCTAACTGCTATATTGGTGGTATGTTTTATTAGCATTTAGGGGTTTTATTTAGTTTATTATCATTGAGACTCAATTTCAAATAATTTCTTATAAAAAATGGTAAGTTGTAATAGGTGTT
>PYAF01003201.1:1795318-1811688 GCA_007407185.1 Glycine tomentella
AATTTTATATAAAATATATTGAATAAATACTTAAAAGACCCCAAAAATTACATTAACAGCGACACTAAGCATGATGGTTGGGTGATGACGAAAGTGTGGCTTCAATTATGTACCAAAGAACGTGATGGGCAATAATATAACAAAATATGACGACAACCATAATATATTTTTCTTTTGGTATTTGATAATTGGGTTTGATAACGCCAGGATAGGACGTGTTTTGTCTGAAACAGCAAATACAGCTAATTAATTAAGCATCGTTCTTTCTTATGTAAATGTGCCTGTCATTGATGACCGAACCACTCTAAGAAGACAGAGATCGCTAAATAAAATCTCATTAATTGATTTAATTATTGGTTGGTTCATTGTAAACTTGGCCGTGCCGGAAGTGTACAGATGATAAAAATTTAAAATATACTCTGTGATTGACTTATTCATGTAAATGTGGCCACGCTTTTAAAAAGGAAAAACATAATAAATTCATAAAATATGGGTTCGAATCTTTTGCAGCAAAAGAATGTTGCAGTCAAAGATAGAAAAACACATGATTTTCGTGCAACAAAATTTACGCGTAGTTTTTCACTCAGTATCTGACTGCTGCAAAGAGTTTTTTCCTAATAAATTATTGAGTGTACATTTTCTCTAATTATGGGAAGATGGGAAGGGGCAGCATCAAGCACCTAACAAGTAAATGATCGAAAGATTACACAATGTTGATTTACGTGATTGTTGTGTACCTTTTTTGATGATTTAAACGTTATGTAAACTATCACCTTATTTGGTAAAGATATGATATTAATAGCAAGCCTTTACTTATGGTAAGTTTGCTCGATGAAAACAAACGAAAGGAAAAAAGAAGAAAAGGGCAAAAATGAAAGATGAGATAATTTTATAGGCTATTTAGTAGGAAAAACAAGAAAGTTCAAACCTTTTCTTTTCTTTTTCTTTGATTGTATAATATATATATATATATATATATATATATATAATGACAAATATCTTTGATAAAAAAATATAAAGTCATTTTGATATTTTATATAAACTTTATTTTTTCCTTCTTTGCCTCCCAATTTGGATGGAGAGGTAAATTTGTGAGTCCCATATATATTTTAATTCTTCCTCTACTTATATAAAATTTCCAAATGGTAAATATTATATACCAGTTGCGGTAGTGCTAATAACAACACCCAGTGTTAAACAAGAATAAGCCCATCAATGGAGGTAAATTTTTGGGACAGCTTGTATAAATTAGGAAAGGTAGATCTAGCTTTATGGACCAAGAAATAAATAAAGAAAGGTGTATCTAAAATATGCCGAGATATGATATAAAATATAACTGTTTTTATTTTTTATTTTATAACATAAAATATCAACTGTTTGGTTGGTTCCTCGTGTAAAATAGAATATAAACTTTGTCGGTGGAAAGCAAAACTAACGAGAAAATATTATGAAAAGGAATAACTTTATGCCAACGGCACACTTTGGTAATCATATATTGTTGAGGCTGCCTGATACTTGGGAAACAGAACAAGCAACCTGGTTTTAATGCTGAAATTGTCTCCCTTGATGTTAATTAAATCATTATTTTGGGGTTCACTTGGCCATTTCCTCTTAAAAAGAAAGTACTACGTATTATGTTTTGTTTTTATAGAAATTACAGGTTAAATAACAAAACTTACAAGCATAAAAAGTGATGAACTGACCTGAGTAATGAAAGAGGCAAAGTATTCAATTTGTGTTAATCTTGTATCTTTTCTTATTCAATTTGTAATTTTTATTTCTCAATCCCTAACTTTTATTATTTAGTCTATAACTGAAGAAAGCAAAGTAAAACTGTATAACTTTGCTTTTCGAGGGAGTAATTCAACTTGTAATTTTTTTCCTTCGCAATCGCTAACTTTTATTATTTACTGTAACTTACCAACAAATTAATGCGGCATACCTTTGCTTTTCCAGGGTCTAAATGTATACGAGTGATTGTACTTCAGCCATTTTTTTTCCTACGAGTTTTGCTTAAATTTTATTTACAAAATGGTTAATACGTGAAAGCATATTTATTAAATTACATATAATTGATATAAATATGCACTTAAAAAGTTTTGATATGATATTAGATAAGTCATTGATATGATATAAGCTATATTGAAATGACGGAATTGTTCATATATATAATATGTTATTTATACTCGTACAAAATAATAATGCTTTACACTACCCAAAAAAAAGAAGATAAACTGTATCAAAAAAATAAAAAATTGTAAAGAAATTACGTGAAAAAAAAATATCATTACCGTTATAAGTTATAACATAAACAAACCACATTAGAACACTTTACAGGAGGAGAAAGGTGAAAAGTAGTTGACCAAGTGATTCAGATTCATAGAGAAGCACAAGATAGGACCCGCTTGTAGCCCATTCATATATCATGTAAGCCTTTTCAGGTGAACTACACCAAAAGAAAAAGAAAAAAAAAAAACAAAGGGAAATGCATAAAAGATGAAACAAAATAAAGTCTTGAAAGCATTTTTCACTTGCGTTGTGTCTCTTTTTGCGTTACTATTTGATTTTACTTCTCAAGCTTGGTTATGCATGCTTGCCATGGCCATGTATGAACCTAGCACTTTCTTCTGTGTATACATGAGTTTCATTGTCCAGCCTGTGAATAGTGTCAAATGTGTGTCAAGAACAGAATATCACAGGTGAATAAATGCAATTGCTAGAAGATATAGAATAGAACTAAGTTCCACTTACGAGTTGCGAACAGTTTTGCTCAAAGTTGAGGCTGATGTGAATGTTTTCCCATCAAGATATCTATTCTCCCCCTTAATCCTATGTCTCATTCTGAGGTCTAGCTCTTCTGCACTCAGGTCTAATGGAGAATCTGAAGCCTGTTACATTCCAAAGACCAACAGTCTTAGCAATAATATCCATGGCATGGCACCTTAATTTTCTATGGTTTTGTATGCTAAATTTGTCTCAATGTACATTTCTTATAAAGATATTTTCAGTAGTCGAACAACTATTTTTTTTGTGCCCCCTTTTCTTATCACATAGATCTTAACATACATAACACAGTACTAAACAAGAACTTGAAACTAATTATCAGTAATATTTACCATGACCCATCCCCAAATATCAGCATAGGATGGGATGTGAGCTGAATAAGGCACAACATCTGCAAACAAAAGAAAAGAAGGTGAATTTGATGCAATTGATGTCAAAAGAACTTTATCTTGAACCAGGAAAAACTTAGTAGGAAAAAATAATCTTTTCTTTTCCCTCGGAAGACACTTACACTTGAAAACTTGTCTTAAGGTGTTGTAGATACATGAGAAGACTTCTGTGTGACTAAATATTCCAGCTGGTCCTGCCTGAAAAAGTATAAGAATTTAATTAACACACACGTTATTTAATTTTCATTTTTTATAAGTATTGATACATAGTATTAGTGACTCATATATACCTGTGTTACAAAAATGCCACCTTGCTTCAGTCTAGGCTTGACAATCAACTCATAGAAGGACTTGGTGTAAAGTTTATAGCAAGGACCTCCATCAATTGGGTCTGCCAAGTCGCCAATTATCACATCATAGCTCTCATCTCTGGCTTCTAGTTCAGCCCTGTAACATAGACACATAATAATTACAAATTTGTAACTCATGACAAATAAAATTAAAGAATGACATAATAAGCACGGCACACTATCTGATTATTAAACCTGGCATCGTTGATCACGACTTCAAGTCTTGTGTCACGGAATGCTTCCTTGTTCACCACTAAGTACGATTTGCAGAAATTCACCACCTCCTGCTCGAGCAAGCACATGGATTTTAAGTTTTTAACTAGTCAGTTAGCTCCATGGTATATAAATATACAATGAAGAACTAACTTTATACAAAAGAGACTTCACCTCATCTATGTCACACATTACAACTTTATCTATAATCTTATGCCTGAGCAATTCTCTTGCAGTAGAGCCTTCTCCTCCTCCCATAATAAAAACATTCTTTGGGCTAAAACATGGCATACAAAAGAGAATGAAAAATAAAAGATAATAAAAAACGTTATCGACATCTCAAGATATTTTTTATTGTTAGGAGTGCAAATGAGGAACCTAGGATTGTGAAGCAGAGCCGGATGAACTAGACACTCATGGTAGATAAATTCATCTGTCTCTGCACTCTGAAGCTTTCCATCAATTACCAAAGCCTGCAAAAGGGCACAACAAAGTCGAGCACATAATAAGAGGCTAGTTTAATTTAGGTTCATGATTAGTTAAGGTAACTTTATGTTGTATGAGTATGTGAACCTTTCCGAAGGGCTTTGTGTCCAACAATGCAATGTCTTGGTACTGGCTAGCTCCTGTATGCAATATACTGCAACCGCACCAAAGATAGAAAAATAACTTATACTTGCATGTAAGTAACACATGAATGACACGTAATTTTTTTTTTATCAAACTTTAGAGAGAAAGAAAAAATGCTACTATATATATTTAAAACAAAATCTCTGATGTGTAAAATATGTGTTACAATAGTGTATCTATATCAAACAGATAATAGTGCTGGACTTAGCAACGAAAAAGCTAACTAATTTTCATTTTTGTTTTGTCTGCCTTTTTAATGGCCACGAGCAAAAAGAACTTATGACTTTTAGGGTCCCTTTACTTTTTCCTAGCATGAGAAGCTGGAATCATCAAAATTCCGTGATATACACAGCCAAGATAACTCTTAAGCATTTGTAGCAGACAACTTGTACTTTATTTTTGTCTCACTCAAATCAAACCCGAATAAAAAAGTTCTTGCTTCTTTTACCTTCCTGTTTTGTGGCTTTTATTCTTTCCACGAATCTTCTTAAATCATCATTAACAAAAAGAAATAATAACTAATAGTAAGAATGAACATGAAACGGCCAAAAGAGCAGTCAAAGGAAGTCTAATCCCATTCCTATGAGAAAAATGGAGAGTTCAAAATGAAAAATACAAGCGGCTGGGGCAAGTTTTTGGTTGATCAGTTAAGTAAGATGGTAACTTAATGTGGTATTAACAAGCGAATAGGGATGCCTAAGGACAGAAAAATAGAGATATATGTACCTATTGAGAGCAAAGCACCATCTTAAGTCCTCTTCAATCTCTTCTTCATACCAACAACTCTTCCTGTAACCATTCAGAGAATGGCTTTGTCCATTGACTCCATTAATATTGCCATTGCCAATGCCATTTGGTAAAGCTATCTCACCCATGTTAGCTTGCAACTCAGAACCTTGGAGCTATTGAACGAGGTATTGGAAAGAGAGCTGAAGAGAAATGATAGCTAGAGAAGTGTTGTGGATAGGATAGGAGAATGGGGGGAGAATATAAGGAGGTGAAGATGGTGGAAATCAAAAGGGACAATGATTCGTGTTGGGAATGTAACCAAGAAATCTAGCAAAGTGGATGTGCTCAATACATGAAAAGCGCAATATCCTCATGGGGTTTCGTAAAGTAGAATACAAATAAGCTTCGGGGGATTTCTGAGGTTGATTTGATATCATAGTCTGGCCAATATCTTTCCTATACTAGTTGTATACAGTAGCATGTGCATGCCAACATTAACAGTAATAACATAAATTCTTTGTTCTTTTTCATTCAAAATATACTAACACTAAAAATTACTACTCCTACTATTACAGTAAGAAACATTAATGACTTACATAATTAATGTGACACACATCGAATAATGGTAAATACCAAAAACACTTTCTAATGGACTTTATGGGCAGCTAAAGAATTTCTCCAGAGTACATAGACATGGCATGCACGATTATATTTAATGATGTTATTGCTCCAAAGTTGTCACATAGGAGATTGTTGCGTATTGTAATATAACTATATTAGAAAAGGGTAAAAGGTGATGATTATGGGAGTGACAATTACCGAAAATTCTGGTAGGTCTTTTTCCTTCTGAAATGTGTGCAAAAATCTTGGGTTTGTGAGAGGAAGAGAGAAAGAGAAGGGGGCGTGCAGTGGAGACAATCATATTTATTCTCTTTGTTGTTGCAAAAAGCTATGGAAGAGAACTGCGCGTGCCTTACCATAAGTACCCATCATCACTGTCACCATCAAAGCAATCCCCCAAAACTAATAAATTTAATTTCAACCCCACCATTACCAGCAAAATAAATTTAATCAGATGGATTCTTAGTTGTCCATCAGTAAGATATTTGTTTTGCACCGTTAAACATTTTTTTTGTCACTCCACCTATAATATTAAAAATATAATTTTAGAGATAATAACTGACTAAGATAGTGCATATGAAAAATGTAAGAGACTTTTGATACTCAAAAAATGAATACTCAAGTATTTATCCCTCGTATGATCCACTTTGTGGGTCCATGAGGTTTATTGGCTGTTTCTCTGTTGATGTAAGGTTGGCATCAGCGTGATGTCCCCACACATAGACATCAATGAGGACAAGGAGGGTGCGTAAGAGAAGATACTGTTGTTCATGCTGGCCAACCATGCATTCAAAGATATCATCCTTGGTTGGGGGTTATGGGGAAGCTATGATGGACCAAGTGTCCTCGTGTGTATAAGTTATATATTATGCTTCCAAAACTTTAAAAATATGTACTATAAATGACCCCCGTGTATTCTACTAATGTAGGTACTTCTCAAGATTGATGAACTGAATAATCTAATTAACTAGCTTTTACAAATTAATAAATTGAAACATGTGCTTAGGCAGATAGATAAAATATATGAAGAAGAAAGAACAGAAAGAAAAATGAGAACCGAGACGCAGATTAGGACTAATTTATAACTATTATGTTCTGCATCAAAGTGTTTCCTGTGGGATATTATGACTTGTAAAATATATACATCACGTAGCAAAAAATTGGAAAGGACAATACGTGTCTACGTGCAATTTTATAATTAAGTAGGCCGACAATTTTCTTATTCTTCGTTATTTTGTACATTAATGGTTAAATAGTACTGTGATATTATGCATGAACCTCTTGATCGAAACGAACTTTCTTTTCTTATCTGATAGGTACTAGGTTGGTGGTCTTATCTTGTTACCGAAAAGCGGGGAAGAAAAATAAACCAAGCATGCATAACTTTTTCATCAAATACTAATTACTTTTGGACCTTAGATAAGCTTGGTTTGGTCCTAATTAAACTACAGGAGATAATAAAGCAATTGATTAAGACTGAAACGCCTTCTTTAAACTAAAGTAGATAACAATTGAAAATTCCTTTTTGAAAATTTTGTAGTAAATCAAAGAACTCAAAATTAACGCCAGATCAAAGTAATATATTATGTGTTTTCCGCTGTGTATACTTGACAAGTGGTTTCAGACGTATCCTTTTGTGTATATTATGCGAGAAGTTAATCAGACTGCATGAAACAATAATTTGAAAATAAAGGTCCACAGTTTATAGTTGAAACTGAGATTCATAAGAAATGGTACTTAAATTTACACAGAACTTCACAATCTAGTGCACGTTGTTTTATGCCTAACTTGCATGTGCTTAGGACGTTATCTCCATGGGATAACATTATTATTTGACAACACTATTTGCCAAACAAAAAATTATTGAACGACCTTAGACGTGAAATGAAATTTGACACATACTTTCGTAAATTATGCTAAATTTTTTAAGACCACTAATGCTCCAAAGATGATGATGGTGAAGCTTGCACTCAAATACAGAAATTTAAACTTTCAAACCATTTTATTTAAGAATGCTGTTAACAAGTACTTTAAAGATAGTAAATAAGAAATCCAATTAATAGATTATAGATGGTTTGGTTAGTAGGGTTAGGGTCAATGAGGTTCAACCCCCTTACTCTAATCTGAACCGTGTATAAAGTTTGGAATCAACATCAACACTAACTTTATCAATTAAATACAATCCCTCCTATCCTCCAAAAGATAAAGACCTTATCACAAACAATAGGTCATATGATTTTCCAACCTATCTTATCTACATATAGTTATGAAAACTAATAGAGTTCTATACTTACAAGATAAATTTATCAATATAATGTGATATGATTGACAAAAAAAACTATTTTAAAATAACTATTCTAACCTACCACTATTTCAGAATAACTATTTTAGAATATAATACATTTTTGGAATAAATATTTTGAAATAAGAAAAAATTATATTCTGGAACAACAATTCCTGAATAAATCATATTTCAAAATAACTATTATGGAATAGTTGTTTTGAAATATAATTTTTTGTATATTGAAATAACTATTATGGAAACATATCCTATTATGAAATAGTCATTCTAGAATGAAAGTGCCTGGTAAAGGGGTATTTTTGTTTGCTGGAGTATTTTGGGAGGTGTAGGATGCGAAATGGGAGGTGCAGGTAAATGCCGGTTGCTCTGTATGTTTGCGGGTAAGGGCCCAATATGCCAGGTCCATAAGTGATGATCCACTTTCTACAACCCAATCTAACCCACGGTCCTTCCGGGCTAAGCTATACTATACATACTAATAAATTTATATAAAATGCAAATTTGGTCGATGAAATCATTAAATTATAGGTTAAATTAAGTTTTCTTTCCTTAATTTATGTATTAGGTTAATTTGGTCCATCAATATTTTAAAAATAATTAGTTATTTTATTTTAATTTTAAATGAGTTGAATTTGGTTCTATTTTAAATTAAATTTGGATCCGTTTTTTTAAAAATGTTTTTTATTTTAAAAAAGGGATCAAGCTGAATATATTTTAAGAATAAAAAATTAATTGAAAATTTTAAAAATAAAGGAATCAAATTGAATTTATTTTAAAAAATTAATAATTTAATTGAATCTTTTAAAAATAAAGCAACGAAATTACACCTATTATAAAATAAATATTTGACCTAAATTATAACTACATGTTATATTGATGTAATCATTTACAAACTAAGTTACTTTCCCTTGGGACTAGGAGAAAAAAACATCCTGCAGCAGAACCTACTAATTACATCAAACATACATGTACTTTTCCCCCCGATATAAAACATACATGTATTTGTTATTTTGTTGAGCATAGACACAAAATCTGCTAGTTAGTAGTTACAACATTACGCAAATGGAACATACTCGGCCTCGTTTGCACACGCCACAAAAAATAATCAAGTGATATTTTCTCACTTTTGTTGTTGATATTATCACTTCATTACAGTGAAAACAGGATTTTCCTAACAAAACATAGTGACAAAAAAAAATCAATTTATTCACCTAAATTATGCAACTCGTCTTCAATTAATTCATGTTTATGCTCAACAGAATATAGATGTTCTGTGTCATGTAACATCAACATGTTGATGTTGATGTTGATGTAAAGTATAAAATGGTCAACCTAGCATTGGTAATAAATTTGCGCTGCCCATGCCAGTTGCGTGTATTTTATCTTTCTTATTACATGTTACAAATCTGATGAAAAGAATTAAATAGTTGGTTGGACGGAAGGGAAGAGGTTTTTTAAAAAAATTGTTTTTTTATTCAATTTTTAGGAGAGAGAGAAAGGAAAAATGGAGGAGAAAAAAATCTTTCTTCGTCTAATTATTGTTCCCTTTCAACGTTGTGAGATTTAGGAGGAAGAGGAAAGAAATTTAAAACATCTAACTATAATGATTAAAATCTCTTTAATTATGTTTTGAAATTTAAAATTATAACGCTTTAAAAGTAAATTAATTTTTAAAATTCTTTTTTTTTTCTTTTCATAAATCCAAAACAAGAAAAATAGCTACTTTCTTATCATGTTATCCATTAAAATTCTTTTCCTCTCATTTCTTTCCATCAAACATAATATCTAATCAAAATTTCTATCTTCCTTTCTTTCCCTCCCTTCTCCTCTATGAATTCTTCTCCTCTTTTCCTCCTCTTAACGTCCCTGAGTAAAAAATTAAATTAAATTATACAGTACAAGACCGTGCTTAACACGGGTTCTTTACTGGTTTTATATTAAGCATGCAATCTTTGACAACAAATATTTAATTAAATTCATTCAGAACTTGAACTTGATTATTTTCGCGTGCCCCTTTTTTTAATCGTCTCTGCACTCTGTTGTTACTTTTTACATTGTAAATGAATAATTTATTTATTTAATAATAATTATAAAAAAAGTACAATTAAGATTGCAAAGAATATAACGTACTTTAATTTATTAGTTTTCTAACTATAGATAATTGTATTTAATTCTTTTCTCAGTCTAGTTGGTATAAGAAAGCAATGATAGATATTATAAAAATATTATTATATTATATAGAATTTTTGTATACTTTCATATTAAATTTATACAGTATTATGTTCAAATTTTATAAAATTTAATGTATAGTCTATATTTATATTGTTATAAAGATTTTTTATTTTGACGCCTAACTTTTTTTAAGTATATCCTTGTTAATTGCTTACTTAATTCTTTAAAAAATAAAATGAATGAAAATTTTATACGCGCATTATTAGTTATTTTAAAATTGAAAAAAAAATATAAAATATGCTATAACTGTTTTTATTTTTCAATGATTAGTGTTACTTATTAAAAGTTCGGCTCAACTATATAATAAATTATTATATAATAATTTATCTATGTGTCGAAATAAAACACACTCTTAAAAGTTACTCATTCTCTTAGTTTAATTTTTCTTGAAAAAATAAAATGCATCGTTCTTTTTATTTTCCTTCTCTTTTCTCAGTATTAAATTCAATAATTACAGGTGTTTAAAAAAAAGAATTCGTATAGATGTTTCTAATTTTAAAATATTTTACGTACCCAAAAACGTCAATAAAAATTATTTTAATATTTTCTCAAAATTCTAGAAATACTAAAATAATGAATGCTCGGGGTTTGGGCTGGCTTTTCGAGACCATGAAGGTAACATCCTTGCCTTGGCTGCCTCTTGGACACCACAGCTGCTGTTATTTCCAGATGTTACTTTCGAGATAGATGGTAAATGAATTCAGGAAGGATATATAAATATTTTATTATTTTAAATTTTAAATATTTTATTAATATTTTTATTTTTTATATCGTATTATAAATTTTATTATATTTATATTTATATTTTTTTATTTTTTCTCTCTAAATATTAAATAACATAATAAGTGTTAAAATAATATATGATGTGTGGAAAGCTGTTGATAGAGATGCTCGTTCTTACCTGCATGCTATGATTGAAGACTGCAGGAAGGCTACTCCCAACCAAGTTCTTATTATGAAGCTTGTGTTCACTAAGGTTTTGTTTGGGAGAAGAATTTTGGAGGAGAAGGGAGGGAAGGGAAAGATTTATGTAGAGACATTTCCTTGTTTGAGAGTTTTAATTTTTGAGGAAAAGGATTGGAGGATTTTCAAAACTCCTCTGAAATCCTCCAAAGCCTTAAAATTGTTGTCCCCCCTATTTGAGGGATTTTTAGAAGGAAAAGTAACTAAAATTATTATTATACTAGTCAGTGTTAATAAAATTACTATCCTACCCTAGTTAGTATAAAATATATAATGTATTAATTTTTTAAATAAGAAAAAAATTGTAAAAATTTCTTATTAACTCTCTATTTTCCTCTCTTCATATATTTTTAACTCCCAAACAAGGAGAAAGAAACTTCTCTTATTTCCTCCCTTTCCTTCCCCTCTCTTCCCCTTGAATCTCTTTCTTTCCTCTCCCCTCCTAACTCCTAAACAAAGCCTAAGTGTGTGGAAAATATGCTAGCTGATTCTTTGGTAAAACTTGTCTTTTATTATCATCATAGGTGTTGGATAGAGGATTTGCCTGTACATTGTACAAGGGCCAGCTTTTTTGCATTCTGATTTACATGTCTAATTTTCTTCTTTTGAACAAAATATTCTCACTTTCCACTCTGAAAAGAAGAAGAAGAAATAGTACTAGCATCTAAAAAATACTTGATGTTACATTTCTGATCAAACTAAGAAAATAATCCTAGTAAAACAATTACCCTATGTTTGGTTAGGAAGGAAAAAAATGGAAGGAAGAAAAATGGAAGGAAAATTTTAAAATTTGAATCGGAAGGAAAATGGAAGGAAGGAAAAATTTAAATTTTTGTAACTAAAAAATAACTTTTCTTTCCATTTTCTCTCCAAACAAACAGAAGAAAATATTTCGTTAATCGTGTTTTCTTTCCTTCCGATTTCTTTCCGTCTATTTTCTCTCCCACCAAACGGACCCTTAATGAGCTGGAGTACGTGTGGACGTGGTTGTTTATCAGAAGAGGTCATGATTGACTTATCACAGTAGTCTTCCTTCATTATTTTTAATAGAAAAAGCTGGCTACCTTTATTTATAAACTAGTAAATAAATCGTGCGTACTCACGAGTTCGCGTTCCTAAGCTCCGTTATATTTTATTATATTTTTATAAATTAATTTTAATATTTATTATAAATAAGAATATTTTTATTTATGATATTATTAATAAAGTAATTTAAATTAATTTTCTTATAACAAAGAATCACATCATGTTATGCTTCAAAAGAAAATCATAAAAAATTAAATTATCATGTTATTTATACAAAAAACTAATGTATTATTTACAAAAAAAAAACTAAAATCTAGAGTTATTCTGGATAATTCACTTATGATTGGTTAGTAATTGAATATATAATATGACAGTTAATTATTTGTGAAAGATTTTTTGCCCTGATAATTAAAAAGCAAATAACAAAAGAAATGCCCTACACAAATGATGAATGAATTAGTTATGAGTAGAGTTAACTTGTTATGGTTGGTGAGCAAGGGGATTTCTTTAATTTTTTTAATTGAACGTGGTCATACCTTTTTCATTTGTTTAACTTAATCAGATGACAAAAATAGTTTTCTTTAATTAAAGAACCCCCAATATATAATCCCCCACTTGTAGTAAGACAAGTACTACACAACACATCAATAGTTAGCTAGCTAGCTAGGTTGGTTCAAGTTGATGAACAATGAATCTAGAAATTTTCACATGTCTCTTAACTCTCTTGTTCATTTGCACTTCAGCATCCACCACCACCACCTATCACCACCCACTAGACCCTTTAACCCCATCCGAGTTCAAGTTGGTCCGAACCATAGTCCAAAAAAAATACCAAGCCTCACCCCCCACACTAACCTTTCAATACATTGGCTTGGACGAGCCAGATAAAGCCATAGTCCTATCATGGCAATATTCAGACCCCAAAACCAAAGTCACAACACTCCCACCTCGTCGTGCTTTTGTCGTTGCCCGTTTCAAAAAACAATCCCTTGAGATCACCGTTGACTTGTCCAAACGCTCCATTGTCTCCATCAATGTCTACACTGGCCATGGCTTCCCCATGCTCACGTTTGATGAGCAAGACTTTGTGGCTGAGCTTCCTTTTAAGTATAAACCCTTCATTGAATCAGTGAACAAACGAGGCCTTAATATATCTGAAGTTGTGTGTTCTACTGCCTCGGTTGGGTGGTATGGGGAGATAAAGAGCAAAAGGACACTGAAGCTTCAGTGCTTTTACACACAAGGGTCTACTAATTTGTTTGCAATGCCGTTGGAGGGTATTACAGTGGTTGCTGATCTTGATGAGAGAAAGATAGTTGCATATTTTGACAAGAAGATTATTCCTGTGCCCAAGGCTGAGGGGACTGAGTACGTAGCTTCAAAGCAAAAGCCTCCATTTGGACCAACGTTCATCGGAGTAGCTTTTGTGCAGCCAAACGGACCAGGATTCAAGATCAATGGGCACTCTATCAGGTAATTAGTTCGTATATATGGTGACTTTTTCAGTGTCATCACTTAGTTTTAAAGGACTTTTATTTGCAATTTTTCTCTTACATATTATATAATATTGATCTATTTTGAAGGTAAGTACTGATAGATGGATTCAAATTCGGAAATAATTTATTTGTATATATAAGAATAATAGTATATATAATATTTCTTATCTTTATTTTTGCATATAAAAAATATCTAAACAATTATGTAATTTTTTATTATATAATATTGATCTATTTTGTATTTGATCAACATAGTTACAAGTAGAGTTTGTAATCTAAGAACATTTTTAGTAGTAGATTTTAAATTCAGATTTTGGATTACTTTTTGGTAGATTTCATAGTATCACCTAGAATTAAAAATCTTTTAAGATCTTTTTCATTTTTTTCTTTAATAATAAATCTTATTTTGAGATTTTAAGAAGAGAAAAAAAGAAAAAAATTTATTTATTTTTTAATAATGTATAAATCTTAAGAAATCTTTAAAACTCATTTTTATGTTGAAGATCTCGAGAAATAAGTACACATATAAGTTATAATTTTATTGGTGGACTAAGTTCATATATCTCTAAAATCTACCGTATTTTTTAAGCAAATATAATGAAAGTTAAAAAGCACTGAGACACGCATATATGCATCGTAGGAACTAAGAATAAATCTTACAAAGTTGAATTTTATGAAATTTTATTTTATAAAAATTGTGTTTATTGCAAATATTTATAAAGTGAAAATTAAGTACAAAACGAAGATTTAATGTGCATGGTTGGAACAAAACATGGTTGTAAAAGTCTCACTAGACCTTTAAGTATATATATGAATGAACTTTGATGTTTTTAAATGTATGAGCAGCTGGGCAAACTGGGAGTTCCACCTGGGATATGATATTCGAGCTGGACCAGTGATTTCGCTAGCATCAATTTATGACATTCAACAGCAAAGGTATCGCCGAGTGTTATACAGAGGATATATATCTGAGTTCTTTGTTCCATACATGGACCCAACATCAAGTTGGTACTTCAAGACCTTTCTTGACAGTGGTGAATTCGGATTTGGCCAATCCATGGTGTCACTTGAGCCTTTGGCTGATTGCCCATCCAATGCTGCATTTTTGGATGCATATTTTGCAGGAGAAGATGGTGTGCCGGTTAAAATAGCTAATGCATTTTGTGTTTTTGAGAAGTATGCTGGGGATATCATGTGGCGTCACACAGAATCAGAAATCCGTGATGAAGAGGTAGTAGTCCCTTCATTCCCCCGAGTGCCACACCATTCATGTGTATTAACATTTTTAAAACTTATATTCTAATTAAATGTAAATATGTATTGATAAAATAATTGGTTCCTGACAGATAAGGGAGGTTAGGCCTGATGTGAGCCTAGTGGTGAGAACCGTCTCAACTGTGGGCAACTATGACTATATCGTAGATTGGGAGTTTAAGCCAAGTGGTTCCATAAAAATGGGGGTATGTATGATACAACTTAGGGTTCTATTATTATGTATTATAGTAGTAATTTCAGAAATCATATAATGTATGTCATAAAAGGTTAATAATGCATATACTATTAATTATTCTTCTATAAATTAAATACAATGTGTGGGAATTTAATGTTTTCTAATGCTAACTAGAGTTTTGTGTGCGTGCGTGACAGGTTGGTCTGACAGGAATTTTGGGAATCAAAGCAACATCATACACCCACGTGGATCAGATAAAGGAGGATGCCTTTGGCACATTGCTAACAGACAACACCATAGGTGTGCACCATGATCACTATCTCACATATCACCTCGACCTCGACGTTGATGGAGAAGCCAACTCATTCGTCAAGACCAATTTGGAGACCGTGAGAGTAACTGATCAAAGTTCACCAAGGAAAAGTTACTGGACCGTGGTGCGTGAAACTGCTAAGACTGAGGCTGATGCTCGAATCAAACTTGGTTTGAAGCCATCCGAGCTAGCAGTGGTAAATCCCAACAAGGAAACAAAGCCTGGAAACAAAATTGGGTACCGTTTGTTCCCAGCCACAGTGGCAAACCCACTTTTGGCCCCTGATGATTATCCACAAATTAGAGGTTCTTTCACTAATTATAATGTGTTTGTCACACCATATAACAAGTCTGAGAAATGGGCAGGGGGGTTGTATGCTGATCAGAGCAGAGGAGAAGACACTTTAGCTGTTTGGAGTCTCAGGTATATTATACATTATGTATGAATAATTGAAATGAATATCTATAACAAAGATAATTAATTATGTTGGGTAAGAAATAAACTAATATTTCAAAAAGATGTGAATTTGATTTTTAAGATTGATGTGAGGATTTTATTAATGAATAATTTATAAATATTTTTTTAAGTGTTTTTTGAGTTTTAAAGTCTATCAATCCTACCTAGTTCTTGGGGCTAATTTTTTAAAATAATACAAATTAAATAAATAATTGGTAAAAGGGGGCAAAACCAAAAAAATTTAGCAAAATGGGGTGATGAAACACGCCCATCTGGGGCGTGTTTAAACACGCCCAGATGGGGCGTGTTTCACCAGATGGCGCCACGTGGCAGCAGCAACAGTGCCCTAGGGTTTCCGCAGGATTTTCGTAAATTACGGAAGCTCGTAACTTTTGACTGGGAAGTCCGATTGACAC
>PYAF01003201.1:1823788-1835412 GCA_007407185.1 Glycine tomentella
GTGGATACGATACTTTACTTACTCACTCTATTACTTAAAACGAACGATACACTTGTCGTTTCGTAACACTTTACAATCCAATTGTTGTTATTATCTATATATAAAATGAGAGCTATTTAGCTAAAGTTAATTTTTATATATTTCAATTTATTAAAAATTATTTTTAAAGTTAAAATAAATGAAAAATATTTACCTAAAGTGAATAAAGAATATGAGTTTTTATAATAATTTAAAAATAATTATTAAGAATTTAATATTTTATAATTTATATATAAATGCTATGAGAAAAAAATTATATGAATGAGAAATTAAAGATTATTCATTAAATGTGATAGTTAAAATATTAATGATAAAATTGAAAATATAAGAACTTGTCTATTTTATTTTGGTCAATAAAGGTGAAGTTAGTTAATCCTATTTTTATTTGGATAAGTTAGCCAAACCCTTTCTTATTTTAAAATTGTAGAGTGTCTCTCTTTCTTGTAATTAATAATAATGACAATAAGCAGAGGCAGAAATTTTATTGGGAGAGGACGAACATAAAAAAAATTATATTATAAATAAAAATACTCCGAAGACAATACAAACTTAATATAAGAAAAAAAAAACTATTACAAAAACAAAATGTAGCATCTTTGCTTGAAGAATACTCTAATCAAGATGGAAACAAATCAAACCAAGAAGAGCAAAAATGACATCGATTCTTCTCTGGCCCAATAAAAGGATAATTTTGAAACTTGCACTGAAATGGACCAAATTTAAGATAAGCACGACGAATTCCATCTTGTTAATTTATAGAATATTTCCATATTAGAGGACATAGTGCAGGATCTCTTTCCAAAAAAACAAGATCAACTTCTTTAATTACCTCTTTATTTTCAATTCTAGGAGACTTTGAAGAAGAAGTCTCAGTATTCAACAATTCAACATTAGGAGTAAATAATGGCAAAAACTCACTATTTTTTCTCTTAAAATAAGCATCAATGGTAGTAGTACCCTTCCCTATATTTTTTCTACGCGACAATTACAAACAATATCAAGCATCAATGACAATCGCGTAAAGTAAATCATTGTTACATTTTGAATGAGATGCACACAGCACATTGCACAATATTAACAACCGAAACAATAGTTTATTTTTTTTTATGTCGTTTCAGATTTAACAAAAACAGGTTCAATCCAACATGGTAAGGGGTGCATGTGTAAAAACAAGAGACAAATATCAGTTTATTTTATTTTATAAGAATAACAACATGAAGAAGAAAGAGAAAAAGATGGAAAAAGAAAAGAATGATGAGATACCTGAAATTCTTCTCTTTCACATATTTACCAAATGAAACAACTTTTTTTACTTTCTCTTGAGATTTGTGTTTCCTTGTTCTCTTTTATGTTCAGACTTCTTCCTTTTATAGTGTTCTTTCTCCCTCTTTCTCTTTATTCTTTTCCTTTTTATTATTATTTTTTTTGTTTTATCATCTTCTTTTCCTTTTTTTTCTGTTATCTCTCTTTCTCATTTTATTTTTATTACATTTTCTTTCCTTTTTTTATATATTTTTCCTTTTGTTTTGTTTTCTTTTTATTATTTTAATATTTCTTCTTTCTTTCCTTTTTTATTACGTTTTCTTTATATTTTTTTCCCTTTTATTTTTTTAAATACTTTTTTCCTTATTTTTTTCTTACATTTTTATTTTATTTTATTAAATTTTTTAGGAGGACGGTGACCCACCCTAATCCCTAACTAGTTCCGCCTAGGACAATAAGCTAATAATTTGATTTGATTGTTACATTATATTTTACTTATTTTACCCTTAATAGTAACTATCTACTAGATATGAAACTACTTTTGCATATTTGTCACATACCCATTAATAGCTTTAAACCATCTATAACCCTCTGAAGGATAAATTCTTAGGTGCACCTGGAACAAGACATTTTCTTGCTCTGATACATTAATTTGTTCGCCATCAGCAATCTATCTAGAAAAAATAAAAATTGTCATTAATCTACCTAGAAAAATAAAAAATTGTTATTAATGTAAGAAATAACAATGACCCACAATGCTAACATAACGAACAATAAATGAATCAAAATAAGAAAAATATCTTGCTCCAGATCCATATAAGAATTTTTCCCTCTCAAGTATTTTTCATTTGTCAAATACAGACAAGAAACACCTTTTTGTCACTGTTTATTACTACTATAAAAAAAAAGTAATAGTATGAATTTTAAACTATCACTTATTTCTGTAATGAGTACCGGAGTTTGATCACGAGAGTAATGGCTACAACCACGAAGGTGATGCTGTCATTTATCCTCATGCTCTTATGGAGCTGTGTAGAATGCGAGAACCATCCTCACCCACTAGATCCTCTAACTCCGTCTGAGCTCAACCTTGTTCGAACCATTGTCCAAAACGCATGCCCAACCCCCCAAAACCTCACCTTCCACTACGTAGCCTTGGACGAACCCAACAAGCCCGAACTCCTCTCATGGCTATCTTCAAACCCTAAAACATCTTCTCCGCCACCACCTCGCCGCGCCTTCGCCGTAGTCCGGTTCCAAAAACAGTCCCACGAGATCACAGTGGACCTGTCCACTCGTTCGATCGTATCAACCAAAGTCTACGAAGGAAATGGATACCCTATGCTGACCTTAGGCGAAATAGCGGTGGCGATACAGTTGCCATTCAGCTACGAACCGTTTAAGGAGTCCGTGACGAAGAGGGGTCTCAATATCTCTCTGGTGGGGTGTAATGCCTTCACTTTTGGTTGGTTTGGAGAAGCCAAGACCGTACGGAGCGTCAAGATTAAGTGCCATTACAGAAATGGGACTACTAATTTCTATGCCAGGCCTTTGGAAGGGGTGGCACTGTTGGTTGACTTTGACGATATGAAAATTGTTGGTTACAATGATAGATATGTGGTTCCAGTGCCAAAGGCAGAGGGCACTGAGTATAGAGCATCTAAGCTAGAACCACCCTTTGGTCCAAAGCTTAAGGGAATAGCTTTCAAGCAAGACGGTGGACCTGGATTCACCATCGAAGGTCATTCCGTAAGGTATTCACTATAATAAAAACTTTACAATAGTAACAAAACAATTTGCATGTAATTTTTAAAAAATTGACAATAAAACTTTAGTGAGACAATTATCAGTGACAAAAATTTTGTTAGTAATACTTTAATTTCTTGTAGTGATTATTTGTAATTTGTATTCCTTCTTTTTTGTATCTTTCACTTTTTTAAGAGGAAATTCTGTTAGTGTGGAATATGATTACGTTTATATATATACATTTTTGTTAACACCAACAGCTGTATGTATAGCTTTGATACTAACCATTTACTTTAATCAGTTGGGCCAATTGGGTATTTCATGTAGGATTTGACATTCGGGCTGGCCTAATAATTTCTCAGGCATCAATTTATGATCTCCAAAAGCAGAAATATCGTCCGGTACTATACAAAGGATTCGTATCAGAGTTGTTTGTGCCATACCAAGACCCAAGTGAGGAATGGTATTACGCAACATTCTTTGACTCTGGGGAATATGGTTTGGGACAGTATATGTCTTCATTGCAACCTTTGACCGATTGTCCTCCCAATGCTGAATTCATAGATGCATACTATGCTGGTTCAGATGGTACCCCTGTAAAGATATCTAATGCCTTCTGTATATTTGAAAAGTATGCGGGTGATATTATGTGGCGTCATACAGAAGTTGGAATCCCAGATGAAGTGGTACTTTTTTCTTTTTTTTTTTAACTCAGACTTTTCAATTATAGTTTTTTGTTCTGGTTCCATTTTTCATTTTGTTTTTCAGTTGATAAATATTCACTGTGTTCTTTTTGGTAGATTACTGAGGTTAGATCTGATGTAAGCCTAGTGGTGAGAATGGTTTCAACTGTGGCCAACTACGACTATGTCATAAATTGGGAATTTAACCCAAGTGGCAGCATCAAATCTGTGGTATGATTGCATGCACCAATCTTTAAATTTTTTATGCCATCACCAAAATTATAATCCTTCATTTCTTTATTCAATCTTGCAGTAGAAAAATTTGGAGAGACGTGTCATGTCAGCATTAGACTCTATTTCTTATGGGACTTTATTCAATTTTGTTATTAGTGAATGGCATCAGGCATGCCACCTTCAACAGCTTTTAAAAGGACCTATTCATATATATGTGCTGTGGAAATGACTGAATCTTTAACTGTCCCTTTAAGTACAAAACAATCAAAACTGAAATAAATGAAACAGAGTTATTCCTCTCTGTAATCCAAAATTGAGAGTAAATTATTACATGCCTCAAATTACCTATGATTTGGTCAAATAAAAAAAATAAAACGAGAGTTAATAACCAAGTTAAATAGCACTTCACTAAATTATATTGATACATTCAAATGAATAATTTATAATTTACAATTACTTATTATTTAGAAACTAATTGCATGTTATATATATATATATATATATATATATTTTTTTTTTAAATTAGGTTGGACTTACTGGGATATTAGGGCTTAAGGCAGGGACTTACACCAACACGAATCAAATAAAAGAAGACATCTATGGAAGACTGCTAGCAGATAATACCATTGGTGTTAACCATGATCACTTCTTCACCTATCATCTTGACCTTGATATTGATGGTGAAGCAAACTCCTTTGTTAAGTCTAGTTTTGAGACAGTAAGAGTGAAAGATCGCACCATACCCAGAAAAAGTTATTGGACAGTTGTAAGTGAAACAGCTAAAACAGAAGCTGACGCCAGAATCAACCTGGGTCCAAAGTCTTCAGAGCTACTAGTGGTAAATCCTAATAAAAAGTCAAAACAAGGAAATAAAATGGGGTATCGTTTGCTTCCAGGCCCAGCAGCACGCCCACTTTTGCTTAATGATGATTATCCACAAATCAGAGCTGCTTTCACCAATTACGATGTATGGGTCACACCGTACAACAAATCCGAGAAATGGGTCGGAGGATTATATGTTGATCGTAGCAGAGGCGATGATACTTTGGCCGTTTGGAGTCGAAGGTGTGTCATTTACTTTATACTAAATTACATGTTACTCCTTCTCACTTCTTATTTACTCTTTCCATAAACTGACCTAATTTATTAAGGCTTTGTTTGGGAGTTAGGAGGGGAAGGAAAGAAAAAAGATTTAAGGGGAAGGGAGGGAAAGGAAAGGGAGGAAAATGAGAGAAGTTCCTACCTCTTTGTTTGAGAGTTAAAAATATATTAAGAGAGGGAAATAAAGAATTAATAAGATACTTTTACAATTTTGTCCTTGAATTATGATTAAGTATTTTGTATTTTGGTATTTTATTAACACTAGTTGGGATATGATAATAATTTTATTAACACTGGCTGGGGTAGGATAGTAATTTAATTACTTTTCCTTCTAAAACTCCCCAAATTGGGGGAACAACAATCTTTAGGCTTTGGAGGATTTTAGAGGAGTTTTAAAAATCCTCAAATCCTTTCCCTCAAACATTAAAACTCCCAAACAAGGATATGTCTTTACCTAAATCTTTCCCTTCTCTCCCTTCCCCTCTAAAATTCCTCTCCCAAACAAAGCCTAAGTGTATGTTTTTAGTTCTGGTTATATAATCAAAATTGGAGTATCATTATTCTGGATAATAGAGGGTTAAATTAAAAACACTAAAGTGATATTCAAGTTTTGTCTAAATCTTTACTTCAAATGCTAAATTTATAAATAATTTAATTTAAAATTTTAAAGAGGTCTGAGAAACGGTCCATGTTTCGGTGTGAATTGAATATGCAGGAATAGGAAGATTGAGAACAAGGACATAGTATTGTGGTACACAATGGGATTTCATCATGTCCCTTGCCAAGAAGATTTTCCAGTTATGCCAACATTGAGTGGTGGGTTTGAGCTGAGGCCCACCAATTTCTTCGAGAGCAACCCTGTCCTTAAAACACTATCACCCAAGCCTGTTGGCTGGCCTAACTGCACTTCTCAACATTAGCTGCTATGTATTTTACCGAAACAACTAAATAAAATTTGAAGGATTCATGTATTCTCATATATGCATGCATTTTCTTCGTTATGTACCAAAAAATAATTGTTCATTTTCCAAAATCCAGCTAATAAAGAAAAACAAATACTAATTATTGAGGATATAAAATAAAAAATACTTGATGAAATTGAAAATATTTATTATGTTAAAAATATAAAACTTATCTAACATTCTTTAATTGATTAATTAAATATATGATATTAACTACTCCATGAAACCCTTAAAAAATGTTACTACTTTTTTTTTAACATAACAACTCCAGCATTTTTTATCACATGCTAAAATATTTACAATATCATTTATCATCTTATAATTAATTGAACTAAATTTTTTTAATCAACTCCAACTTATTTACTTTCTGAGGTGTAGTTTAATTGATTTTATTTAGGCGTCTATATGGAATAGGTTGAGGAGGTTTATTTTTGTTCCTACTCAACTCAATATTTTGATAGGATTATTTATTTAAACTTGAATCCGAGTTTAATAAAACCAAACAGCATATGAAACAAGATTGAGTAAACTCGATTTATTTATGCAATATATTAATCTTAACAACATTCTGCGGTGAAATTGTAGAATAAAAAAAATTATAACACTTAAATTACTATTTAAAAATAAATACTTTCAATATAAATATAATATCATATTATAAAATATTTTATTATCTATTATATTAAATATCGGGGAAAAAGGTCAGATCTTTATAAGTTATAAGTTATCCAATTAATTTTTTTAACTTTTAATTAGTTTTACTAAATATAACCTAATTTAAATGAGTATATCACTGCTAATTTTGGCCCAAGTGGTATGTGTCGTTAAGTATCACTATACCCTTACTGACAAAATACAATAATATATTGCACTTATGATTTTGTTCTAACTTTTTTTTTTATCGAAAAGAAGCGACAGATGTAAATGATCAAGAATAAGAGAAAAAAACAAAATTACTCATGAAAATTTATGAGTTTAATAGGTTGATATTGTCGTCTAAAATATTTTATACTTAACTAATTAAAAATTATTATTAGTATAACTTTCAAAATAATTAATATACAAAACAATAAATCTATCCATTATTATATATGACAAATTATGTTTGAATGACATCATAATTTTTTTACATTGTTAATTTATGTTTATTTTGATCCAAAAAAATAAAAGTTTTAACATTTTTATCCTTACATGTAATATATTTTTGAAGTATTGAATGTTAAATTATTATTATTTTCTTAATTCTTAAGTTTTATTTTCATTAAGGATAAAATTTAAATAATATAGGAATAATTTAATTTTAATTTCAACATATTAACTTTACGTTGAATCACTTAGTTTGAATGTTAAATTGTTTATCTTAGATTTATATTATCATGGAATTATAAAATATTTGAGAATCTATACGTCAAATTAAAGCAATCATTTGAAACCAAAGATCTTAACATAATCACGTTTTTTTTAATTCTCACAGAATTCCAAGTATTCAGAATATTACTTAACATAATATGGGCAAATGACGGTAAACTTGTGGACCCTTAAATTTTATTCAAGAACATGCCTGCCCTTTACAATATTAACAGAACAATAAATATTTAATTTTTACATAATATTTCTTCTTATTTTTCTTCATGTATAATGTATGCCTGTCGGTTTGGTTAATTAGCTGAACATTCTGGTATTAGTTATACTTTTATTCAAGCAATGGACTACTTTCGAAAAAGTTAGCTGGCCTTAGCTCAAAACCACCATGAATTGCAGGCATTGCTGCAAAATCTTCTTGATAAGGAACGTGATGGATCCCAATTGTGTGCCACAGCACTATGTCTGTATTTTCAATCTCTCTATTCCTGTATGAACCATGATCCACTAGGTCAAATTAGAATTTGATAATGTAGTTTGATCAATTAGTAGTCTTTTTCTTTTAAATATGAATTTTAAAACTAAAAAAGTTGTGACAATCAAGAAGTTTTTTGCATATATAATAGCATATATAAATTAGAAGTTTAAATCAAAACAAATATAAATTTCAAATAACATTTCACTAATGACATATTTTGTTGGGGAAAAGAAAATAAAGAGAAAATAAAACACATATATTAATGATTTATCTTACTTAATTAGAGAAAAAAGTTGATTTTCAAAAATAATTGTTTTCTTACTTTTCTTTTAATTCAAATTTGAAAATTTTCTCTCCTTTGTTGTTTTCATCCACCAAACAAAGTGACCCTAAAAATATCATTTTTTTTTCATCTGAGACTAGGATAAAATCTTTTTCCAGTTACCTCTGGCTCCAAACGGCTAAGCCATCATCACCACGGCTCCTATCAGCATAGAACCCTCCAGCCCATCTCTCTGATCGGTTATAGGCAGTGACCCACAACTGATACTTTATGTAAGATGCTCTTCTTTGAGGGTAATCATCATCAGATAGAAGAGAAGTAATTGGGTGTGCACTGATCAGCCGGTACCCCACTTCATTCCCTAGCTTTGTCCTTTTGTTTGGGTTGACTATTAACAGCTCAGCTGGCTCCAAGCCGAGCCGTATTCTCCCCTCGGCTTCCCTCTTTGCAATTTCTCTAACTACTGTCCAGTAACTCTTCCTTGGTGTTCGAAACCCAGTTTTGCTCCTGCCCTTTGCAACTTAGCATTGATGAAGGAGTTGCTACTATCATCAATGTCAAGGTCAAGATAGTAGGTTATCTGGTGATCATGATAGTTGGCTATAGTGTTTTCAGCCACCAATGTTCCAAACACCCTTTCTTTTATCTCACTTTTCTGTCTATAGGGTACTGCTTTTATCTCCATTATACCTGTCAGATCCACCTACGCATATAATACAATAAATTAATTTAGGATAAATGCCCTTTTGTTTCACTTGAATTTATGCATCATCTTATAGTCATATTCTTCTGTAATTGAATAATGTCAATTTATAACAGATCAATCAGGTTAGAACTAAAATAATATAACTTCTGTTTAAATAGAACACCTATCATAGTTATAACATTCACCATGAGTTACGAGTAGTGATAAATTTCCAATTTTCCAATTGTATGCTTCAAGAGGAGATGACTTAAGAAAATGTATTTTAAAAAAAATAATTTTAAAGTAAATATTTTTTATTTAAGTATTTTGTTAATAAACAGATAACATTTACTTCTTAAAAAAAATATAAATCTTTTTATTTGAAGTATAAACAGTTTAAAAAGAAACATTAAAAAATCACAAAATTATTTTTTATTTAAAAAAACACTTATTTTAAAAAAAAAATAAACACTTATTATAAGACTGACTAAGCCACAATCACACCAAAATTCAGCTCTTCCAATCAAATTATGAATCTACTCCAAAAAGTTGGTAGAAAATTCTTACCCCAACTTTTATACTACCACTTCTTAGGAATTCCCAAACAAGAACATAATCATAGTTACCCACAGTTGCAACCATTCTGACCACCAAAGTAATTTCAGGTTCTCCATTCCTTATCTGCACAAAAAACAAAGTGTGTTCATAACAAAACAGCAGAGATTACAAACAATATCAACCAAAACTACTATGATAAAGTATAACACCTTACCAAGTTTTGGGGGTTGTTGATTTCCATGTGCCTCCAAGCCACACTGCCAGAATTCCTCTCAAAAATGCAAATAGCCCTGGGAACCTGTTGCACCTCTCCATTAGGCCCTGCCATGTAACCGTCCATATACACTGCATTGCTCGGGCAATCAACCTCGGTTGCAAGGTATCAGCTGCACGTCCAAAGCCAAATTCACCAGCATCCATGAAAGTCCTGAAATACCATTCCTCTGTAGGATCCATGTAAGGAACAAATGTCTCAGACACATGACCCCTATATAGCACTCTTCTATATTTTTGTGTTTTGGTATCAAATATAGCAGCAGTAGATATGATCATTCCTGCCCGAGCATTAAAACCAACATGGAAAACCCAGTTTGCCCATTTGACCTCATGGCCCTTGATGGTGAACCCAGTAATATCTGACCCATTGCATGAAGCAGATGATGCTTTGGGCCTGCTGTTGCTGTTGCTGCTTGAAGATTGAAAATCTGTGCCTTCAGCTTTAGGCAAAGGGGCAATGTACCTGTCATTGTACATAGTAATCTGCATTGAATCAACATCAACTAGCACTGTGATTCCCTCAATAGGCCTTGCCCACACATTAACCGATCCTCCCCTATAAAAGCATGACACTTTGAGGGCTCTCCGTGTGATTTTTTCTCCATACCAACCTATGGTAAATGGTACACAAGAAACTTCAGACAAATTCAACCTCCTTTTGGCTATTGATGATTTGAATTTGGGGTAGGTAAGAGGCAATTTGCTGGCTTGAAAAAGCTCATTGAATGTGAAAGGAGGGTATCCATGACCAGTGTAGATTTTATCAGATACAATGGACCTTTTGGTTAAGTCCACTACAAGCTCGTGTGTGTCACCTTTGACTCGAACAACTACAATGGCTTGCCGAGGAATAATAGGCTTGTCTTTTGTATTTGAAGATAGCCACTCTAGGACTTTTTTTTTGTCTGGTTCTTCGACATCCACAAAATGATAGGTAATGTTAGGAATAGCACCGAGGTAAGACCCTTGAACTATGTCCCTTGTTTTGTTGATTTCAGCAGGGGATAGAGGGTCTAAAGGATGAGCTAAACTATTAACAGAGTTGAATTTCAGAAAAAGGACTAGAATGAGACATTGAACAATCATGGGAACTGCTTTATCAAACCTTCTGATCTTGTTTTCCACAGCACAGTTGGCTTAGGAGTATGTATATAGTATGATACGACTTCCATGTTGTATTTATAGTACCAAATTTTATGTCACATGGAAACGTTCAAATTTGAAGTATAGCCTACTTTATTCATGTAAATTTTTTGAAATGTTTAGAATTTATTTTTTCTTGGAAAGTCGTATTGTTCTGTATTGAAGAGTTATACGTGTATCAATAAGAATATGTTAAAAAAATGTCTTAAATAAGAGAGTCTCTTTGTTAGCGTTTCTCTTACAACCAAAATAAACAATTCAGTAATCTTCCTTAATGAAGTCATCATGCTTAGCTCAGATAAGTGAGCTGGACAAGATTTAAGTTGAGGTTATTGATTTAATTTGAATCGTTAAAGAAAAAAGACTTCAGTTTAAAGCAGAGAACAACGCAGTTTGATTTTCAGCAATACCTGTATAAGTTCTTTCCTTGCGTTTACAGCAAGAATAATTGATTAATTTGATTGCTTTACTTCTACAGTGAAACAAAAGAGTATGTGATAATTTGCGTGCTTATCTTTGATGACATATGCTGTTCTTTCTGAATGAACCACGTGAAGTTTGAGTTTTAACTTTTTAAGAATGATTGATAACTCTGTTTGGATTTCATTTTCTCGTTTTCATCTAATGCATTTTGTTGTATAAAGTTACTATCAAGTTATCATATACTACTATTTACTTGCTCTCTCTTTTATCTTTATTTTCAGCTCTTTTTTTTTTTTTTTTTTATCAGATCATGTATCACCTTTTATTTGTTTTTTCTTTCTCCCTCTTTTTCTTAAAAACTCATACACCCAAAAAACAACGATACCTT
>PYAF01003201.1:1846272-1915139 GCA_007407185.1 Glycine tomentella
ACAAGGTTAAATTGATCATCATTAATATTATAAGAGATATAAATGTAAAAAATAATTAATATTACATTCAAAAAGATAAAATGACAGTTATATTTTTTTTGGAGTGGGGGGAGAATGTTACATAAATAATGTAAGAAAATAATAAATATAATAACATTTGAATTATAACTAAAATTAAATATAGTTTAATAATTAACTATGTGTATTATTCTCCATGATATAAGTTCGACTCTCACCTAGAACTTGAACATAATTTTATATTAATTAATTATGCTATTAAAATAATAAAATTTGTTAGGTTAGATGTAAAATGTTATAATGATAACGTAAAAAAATTGACATTTATATTTTAAGTAATTAACTTCAATAAGAAAAACATATTAAAAGTTTCCTAGCTAATGTTTTTTGACGCTAAGCGAACAAAATTTGTACCCTTTGCTGTATAAACATTAAAATAGTTTTGTGAATCATCAATGCCATGGGCCAACTTGAATTCTAGTTATATATTTGAGTTAAAAAGTTTTGTTGTTTTATATATATAAAAAAGCCTCCCCGACATTTTCTTTTATATTTGTAAGATTATTGTGTTTTACTATTTCAAGTCTCATATATAAAAATAAATACTAATTCATCAACATCAATTAAAGTAAATAATATTTTTAGGAACCTTAAATATCTTCTATTAGATCGAAATTATTTTGTTTCAAGTAGAATCACTATATGAGTAATAAAATTCTTCCTCCAAATAAATATTTAAGTAACAACATAAATAAGACTTGAACTTGATATAATTACTTGTTAAGATTAAATAATTTTGTGTCAATTGATTCACATATACATTCAATAGTAAAAAAATAATTAAAATAATTAATTTTAATTAATAATATAAAAAGTTTATATTTTATTTTAAAAATATATAAAAAATAAAATTATTTAATTGGTTGTTATATTTGATGATACTACTCTTAATTTAAATTAATTTTGTAGTAAAAAATGTTTCTGTTAACTTTTAATAACTACCACTATTACATACCACCTTATAAGAAATGTACTTTAATCCAAACATATAGGTTACAAGAAAAAGTTATATCAACAAAAAAAAAAAAACATTAACACACGTTAACACTCAGTTTTTCTTTGTGAAGCAAAAAAAGAAATGTAACATTAATTGCAACCATTTTTGTCCCTCTTTTTTGTGGTCTTCCTTGTACCCTGCTTGGGCTGGGGAAATTATTACTACCACAAGCAGATGCATATATTCCTTTACTCATGTAGCAGCGGCAAACTGGCATTGAATTTTCATAGTGACAGTTCAATAATGATGTGTGAGACCGGAAGTGTGCTGCGTGCAGTGCAGGTTTGAAGGGAAAGGCTGCAGTGATGGATTAGGCTGAATAGGAGTGTGACTGTGCGGGAGAGTAATTACACCAACAAGTACATTATCATTTTTTTCGGAAAATGGGATGATAAGAAATAAGTGTAACTACTGAGTAATGAGGCCAAAACAATACCCGGGCACGTGAACGGATATTGCGGGATAAGTAGACGTGTATGATTAGCATGAATATGTTACAGAGAGATGAGTGGATGATTTTGTTTGTAGTAACTCGTTACTCATTGAAATAATGCAGCTACTATGATGTTTCTGTTTCACTTATCTACCTATGTATCTACCTATGAGATATAGGGTATTTAGCTTCCTTTGTGATTTTGTGAACTGTGGCTTTGGTTTCCTTTGCGTGTGTAGAAGACTAGTAGTAGCATGCATAGTTTTGTTGGTTGCTTAGAAGTGGAAAATGGTGAATCCCACTTTTTCTGGTCTCAGATTGTTCTTATTGCATGGGGTGTTAAAGGGAATATTCATTTACTAGCTATCACCACTCTCTGTTTAGATTTGATGGGAGATTCTCCTCTTCTTTTAACTTCTTTGTACTACGTTGGTAACTCTTTTCTCCCACCTTTTTCTTTCTTCTCTGTGCATGCACTCAATTCTGGATGCTTGTATGAATCATATGGATATATGCTACATATGTCCATTGTTTGTTCAATGATTATTCTCGAATATAAGAATCTAAGTTTGTTTCCTTCAATTCGTTATTGATTGAGGCATCATGCATGCATCAGCAATGGACTATAAAACATCAAATCAAGATTTTACTAGTTTCTAGTGTATATAAAAAAATCCGGCATTCGTGATTTATTTAATTTCCACTACCACCCACATGTTTTATTTAAATCAATTCTCTTTTGATCGGTATGCAAAGGAATCATTTTATTTATTTATTTATTAATTGATACCAATTTGCACTTTCAAACAAGATTATGACAAACTACTTTTTTAAAACCCTAATTTATTTTCGTCATGATTTGAAGCAGATGTGTAATAATTAACAAATGTTGTATACTCGTATGATAAGCAAATGAGGAGTTATTTGCTTCTCCTCAGATCACATTATATATGAATGGCACTCGTAGGTATTTAAATTTACTTTAGGCATCATGAGTGACAATGAACCACGAACAAGGGAAATTCGTACATATGGATGCAAAATAATGCATGAAATAAGTAGCTGGGCACAGTAAATCACTCGTCCTCATGCATTCCTTATATTTATCTTAATTGAACACACACTGTGCTTGGACGACAAATGCTTGTGAAAACAGTGTTGGCAGATTCACACGGAGAAAATTGTTCAACACAAAAATAACTTTGTTCCATAAGTCAAAACCTTGATACTTGTTCTTCCATGTTATTTAACAAAGACATTTACATAGTAAATGATTCACTAAATAAGTCCCATGCTCATAGAAGTTCAAGCTCCGTTGTCCTTACGGCGGTGACCCACCAAAGAGGAAAAAAAATTAAGAGAGAGAAATGGATGCCCAGGACATTCTCTACACGTCAAAATTTTTAAAATGCACATTTACTATTGGTAAATCTTTTTTTTCCTATATTCTAAATAAGCGGGTTTTTAATTTAAGAATTTTTTATGCAGCTATCAACCTTTGCACTCTATAATTAATTGCATGTCTAGAAGTACGTAGCCCAATTTCGAAAGCCAAAGTCAATATATATTGAAATAGAATACACAGAAATTAAAAAAAAAAAGGGGGGATTAAAGAAAACCAATAAAAGCATATACTCGTCTGTTAACTGAAACAAAACAGTGCGTCTTGTGGGGTTGAGGGAAAGTAATTAACCAAGCTAAAGCGCTATTTAGGCTGCTAAGTTGGGCTTTCCAAGATGAAGTTGTAAGCTTTATCGATTTAGTTAAATTAATATTCATAAAGGTAGAATTTAGTGTGACATATGTTTCACTTGTCCTCATTCAAATATTACAGAGATTCTATTCTCTCTCTTTCTTTCTTTTTCAACTTTCTGTTAATTTTAAAATAAACCATAGCAAATAACAAAGTGATATTTGGATTCTAGAAATAAACTAATATTTGAAGTTTTGGCTTAGGATATAATTTTAATATAATACAAGTTTGAGGTCAGGTTGGCTTAGTTGAGCTAACTGGTGACTCTTTGGGAAGAGATATTATACGTGTATATGATTCTCTACTACTTGCTTGAAATCAATCTCTCCCACGTGGCCAAGGTTTACTAAAGTGGCTTCTCTTGTTCTCATTCTCACTCACCCACCTACCCGTGTAAGAAAAATCTTTGGTTCACTTTCTCTAATTTCAAAATTTAAAACACTACCTCTCTCTCCCCCCCTGCTGCCCTTGTGAACATAATGACCCATGCATATTTCACAGCGCACACACCACTTTCTTTTCTTTCTTTCTTTTTTATAACTAAAACCACATCATGATTGAATCATTACCCCTTTAAATTCAAAGTGTACATTCCTTTTATCTCTCTCTTTCTCTCTAAACAGTAGTCTTCACTGTGTGGAAGAGTAGAGATCACAGCGATTTTGCTAAAATAATAGAAGCAACTATATATGTAATTTGACTAGAATTTGAGTGAGTGGGGCATGGGTCACTGGGTGTCTGCTTTTATGGCCTGAAACGGACAGAACTTGTGAGGGTTCACATTACCTCATATGACTTATGGATATGTAAAAGGATTCATTCTGGGACACAGCAATACCACATTCATAAATGACATGTTCCCCACCTCTTCCAAAGCAATTATGCTACCCAGAAAAATTATAAACACAAAAAGAAAATTTTAAAAACATAATTATAAATTGAATACTAATTAATGGAAATGTGTCTGTACTATGTGTGTTAATTATTATGGAAATAATTAACATCATAAGTTTTTAAAACTATTTTAATACTATTTTTAAAAATAAAATTAATAACTCATCTTACCATTTTATATAACTGTGTTAGTAGTTTTACAAATTTTTTAGGTAAATAAAATTTGAAGAGGAAGGAATGATACCTTAGTTGAAGGCAAGAAAATCTTTCAAAAAATAAGGGTTTGAGCATGTAAGATGTAGGAACCTATCTTGATCTATTCCACCAATTCTCCTTGGGGTTTAGTAGCTTTACAAAATGATCATATTAAATAATTAAACAAGAATGACAAAAAAATGCAATTCTTTGCATAATAAAAGAATGCAAAATTATAATCCTTCTCCATTTTGATGGAGCACATTGTCAACAAACATATATTATATAGACTTCAATTAAAGATTTTATCTTCTTTTATGTAAGTGGCCGTGGCCGGTAGGCCCGGTAACTCAATTTAGCAGTTTTTTTTAAGAAAAAAACAATGAAGAGGCAAATACATAGGTCAAAAGGGGAATAAATAACTTAGTGTTAATAAATTGAGCTTAGTTATCGTTAACTTCATATATAAGGTACTATATATATAAAAAAGTACTTGTATAGTAAAAACCTTAAATAGAGATACATGGATTCATTGTCAGCTCAAAAAGAAAGTTTAAACTTTAAAGTTTAAGCCCTAAGTAAGAACCGTAAAGGCACCGAAAAATTAATCAAACGGTAACTACATTATTATTAAAACTTAAAAGGTTCACCACGTCTAGTCAAACTTTTCTGATCTTAAAGACTTCAACCAAATAATTTCCTTCCATTTTGAACCTAAACCACCATAAACTATTGTGATATTTTATTTTCCCAAAATAAAAAACATTTGACTTATTTAACTATGTTGGCTTGTTAATCTTTATGAAACTAGCTGTTAATTAAGGGGAAGAAACAAGGTACTGTATACACTAGCATAAAGTAGGGTGATATTTTCTTTTCCCAAAATGAAAAACATTTGACTAATTTAACTGTGTTGGCTTGTTAATCTTTATGAAACTAGCTGTAAATTAAGGGAGGAAATCAAGATGCACTAAAAAAAAGTAGGATGATATGGGCTGATATCGTTGCAGAAAGTGAAACAGTGGATTATGACGTGGACATTGAACTTTGGTGGGGCTTGTAACGGATGAAGTGAAATTGACATCAAAGTTCTTTTTTTTAAATTTGTGAACATATTGTCATGCGTACGTGGTTCTTAACCAACCGTTGCAAAAGCGAAAGAAAAGAAAGGGGGTAAGGTAATTAGTATTGAGAACTCACCAATAATACTTGTTGGACTGAACCTTTTTATCTTTTTAATTTAGAGGTAATGTAGTCGGAGCAGGCCATTATTTTGTTTTGTGTCCTCAGAGCTCAATCGATGATGCACTGCGAATAACTGTTGAAACACTTGATGCATCAAACACATGCAGGAAGAAGACTTTCTGCGAAGGTGATCGATCCGGATCCATGCCTTTTCCTACTGCATCTGCAATTGATCTGCAACTTGGCCCCGCTTTGAATATCAATGTTTAAATTTATCTCTCTTTTGCTTTTTTCTTTAATTATTACTTTCATATGTAGTTAAATTTTTCATGTAGATGCAAAAGCTAATTAATCAGATTCACGTTTGAAAAAAATAAAATTATCACATGTGATTGGGTCATTTACTTTATATATTGATCGTATATATACTTAACTCGATGCTGCACAGTATCATTTTTTGAAGGGACAATTATATATTCATGCTAGTTTTCTTAGAATTAACTGTAATTATAGTTAAATTATTCTATTTGATTTAAAGTTATACTTATCTCCGTTATTCCTTTTTTGTATTATTATTTTTAAATGAGTTTAATTTTAATATATCATCAATGAATGATTTTTACAGTGTCAATTAATTAAATAAATACAGGTATAATTTTTAATAAATTTAAATAAGAAAATTATTTATAAATTTTAATCAAGTAATATTTTAGCCTGTGTATTATATAGAATAATTTTTTTTTATAAAACTAAAATTTATAATAAATAAATATTTTTAACATGTAAATTATATTTTAAATTTTTGATAAATTATTTACATTATATGAAATCTTAATTATAAATAATTTCTTCTGAAAAAATGTTATAATTCATGTTAGAACTAAAGATTTAAAAAATATAGATTAAGAAAAAATTCTACAAACTTTTTTCTTCAAAAAATCCTAGCTAAAAGAACTCTCAAAAGAATGTCACTTAAAAATATTTTCTATCGAAATAGTTAATCTAAGTTATATTGAGAGGGGAAAACATCATTCATCTCTACCAAAATGAGTTTACCTAAATACTAAAAACCTGTAGATCCAACAACCAAATGTTAATTAATATTCACTTGCTTCTTAGTAAAACACATTCAAAGACAGTACTTGTTTCGTAGATTTTGGTTTGAAAGAAATAAATAAATAAAAAAGAAAAGTATAAAATTAGAAGATATTTCACTTGTTCAGATAAGCAAATAAAAGAGGAAGGAGTGAATTTTTAAGTGTGGAACCCACTTGAAGAAAAGTTCTCTTTCTAAATGATGAGAATTTTGTACATACAATTTCTTAACAATTTTACCTTTTTGCTTTGCACAACTCTCATCGTAGATCTACTTTTTGGTTGAAATCAACCTTCCATGCTCGTAGAGAAGTTTCTGAATGTCCTGTAAATTTTTTTATGAAAAATAATATATAATTATTCTAAATAATATATAAATTATATTACGTATTTTAAATGTTATAAAAAATAATATAATAGTAATCAAATGAAAAAATAATAAAAACATTAACAAAGAATAAATTAAATTTTAATCAAATTTTCGAAAGCTTAAAAGAATGAATGAAAATTATTCAATTTATTTTTATAACTCTTTGAAAAGTTTTTTTAAGTCCCATTACAAGGTCAAAATATTTAGTATGAGTCATATTTCTAATATTGTTAGAATCCATTTATAATAAATAAAGAAAAAAAAACACTTCATAGAATGTAGGGATTAAAATGTCTTTATATATTATTTTCTTTGTTTTATTTTTTCATTCATTCAAATAAAGGTGATTGTTTTATTTTTCTTATTTTTATATGTCAAATAATATATATTTTATTTTATTTTTTCTCTCATTTAAATTTTCTTCCATTCCATGTAATGTTGTGTTTTCGTAATTTGTTGTTCAAGTGATTTAATTAAATATATATTTGAGTGTCTATAATTAATTAATGATTGATGTGATGGTGCTTTGCTCATAGTTTTAATATTGTTAGAATCCATTTATAATAAATAAAAAAAAAACACTTCATAGAATGTAGGGATTAAAATGTCTTTATATATTATTTTCTTTGTTTTATTTTTTCATTCATTCAAATAAAGGTGATTGTTTTATTTTTCTTATTTTTATATGTCAAATAATATATATTTTATTTTATTTTTTCTCTCATTTAAATTTTCTTCCATTCCATGTAATGTTGTGTTTTCGTAATTTGTTGTTCAAGTGATTTAATTAAATATATATTTGAGTGTCTATAATTAATTAATGATTGATGTGATGGTGCTTTGCTTATATTTATACGTGTTTAGTGAGTTTGGATCTAGAGAAAGATGAGCTTGTGATAGTTAGTGAAAAGGATGTGAGTTTAGCATATACTTAGGTGTAGAAAGGAAAAACCTTTTTAGTTCTATATCTCCATAAAACCCTCATTTGTGTTGAAACTCTCTCTTTTAACACACTTCTCTTCACAATTTTCTCTTTTCCAAAACAATCATCATTAGGGAACTTTGAACTTTAGTGTTGTGCAGGAAGAGAGTTCCTTTCTCCTCCCTTTGGTGGTTGTTGATTGGTCTTGGGTGAGATAATCTTCCATTTTTTCTCTCTTTGAGTTCATTTTTGTTTTCCCTAGAGCAACCATGAACTCTCATGGAAAAGCTTAGTTTTAAGGGGTTTTTATTTTGTTTTTGGTTGACTTTAGGGCTGAGTTCATGCTAGTTTAGTATGGTTGTTGTGGGATTGAAGGAAAGTTCCTCACTTGGACCTAAAGTTCATTCTTTTTTCCTTTCTTCATCAAAGAGTCATCACCTTGGGTTTGATAGGTAAGGGAAGCTTTATCCTTTGCTATGCTTAGGTTGTTGTGAATTGGTTTCAAGGTTGTTGGAAAATAAATTGTGTTGTTAAAAATGAAAGTTTGAGTATTTGAGGTTTTGAAATTTGGGTTATTATTTATTTGATTAATATTATTAAAAGATCCTATTTATGAAGTGTTTTGATGTTGTTTATGTATTTGAAATTAATGGTAAAGAGTTTGAGTTTGTTTTGGGATGATTTGAAAGTCATGAGAGACACTTTTGTAGAATTCACATCTAGTGTCACGTCCAAAGACCATTTTCACGTCCAATTATCCTTTTCGCGTCAAATGCCCAATGACCATTTTGACATCCAGCGTCTAGTGTCGCATCCGGTAACCATTTTGAGTCCAATGATCAGTTTTGAGTCTGGTGATCATTTTGAGTTTGATGATCAATTTTGAGTCTAGTGATCAGTTTTGAGTCCAATGACCATTTTGAGTCTGATAATAAGTTTTGAGTCCAATGAGTCATTTTGAGTCTAATGATCAGTTTTGATGTGGAAGGGATTTATGATTGTTTTCCTTGCATAAATTAACTATTTTGATATCTTAATGAATTTATGATGAGATGTGGTTGAGATGATGTTATTTTATTATTAAAGTCAACATTATGTTGAGATCATGAGATTTACATTCATATGAGTTTTTGGTAAGTTGCTTGCAAGAATTCAAGGTGTTGGAATGTTTTGTTATGCTTATTGAACTACAGATGAGTTCATGAGTGTGATGAACATATGAATGATGAATCTATGATGTTACAACCTCTTATGATATTGAGATTAGTAAACGAATTTAATGATCATAACATACATGTATTGATGAATGACATGAAATGTGAGTACGCACGTAAGTTGTGGGTGCTGAAAAGGCCCTCAACCTAGTGCTGGAGGTTGTGATGGTGGCTAATGTCGAATGAACCTATAGAATGGATAGGTGGACTAATCCCTAAATAGGTTAAAGTCTTTGCAAGTCTTATCAAGGTAAGTCATTATCCACGTTCATCCATTTTCGACAAAACCATACTTCTTCTGCAGGATTAATTCAAGTCTCCCCAAATGGTCAGATCACAGAGTGCGACTATGTTAAGGGATGTACTTGTGTTAATCGCTTAAAAGGTGAAATCTTTTAGGAGTAAAGAGTTAGCATGACATAACATCATACTTAGACATATGCATTGATAATTGTGACTTAAGAATGATGTTTTACTTTAGGAGTTGTATTAGTACATGACTATTGAAAAAATAGAGGATTTCTGTATCTTTTTTTAACATATTGATCTTATTTTCTTTTATATGTTGTTTTCTTTTAAAATGAGTTTACTCTTACATTTTTTGTTGAACTGTGATGATCGTTTCATTTGATATGAAGCAGATTATGATGTAACCTCTGAGGAGCATGTCACTTGTGGTTGATGTGGACTTGGTGGTGGACTTAGGAATGAGATCAGATCCTTTGTCATTTATTTGTTTTATCTTGGTGGAGACCAACTTGGGATTTATATACCTTCATGGATCTATGTTGCATTTATTCCTTTGATGGGACCCTTGAGTTTTGTTTGGAGATTCGTTCATGATATTTTGATGATGTAGTGCCTTGGAGCATGTGCACCTATATGTTTTACGACTTGAGGACCTTTCTTTTTGGGTGATATTTATATGACACACTTGTATTTGTGAAAAAAAGTTACGTGTATTTTCATTAATTAAACTCATTCAAGAGTTTTAAAGGGACTAAAAATGAATATTTTTGCATTAAAGCCTTAATATTTCATGTAATGACATTTGGGATCGTAACAAAACACAAGTGGGTTCCCCAACATACGTATTACCTCTTTACTTTTTTGTGGTCTTTACCTACCTGTTTGTTTGATTTATGCAATGAATCATATATGAATATGTATATAATTAGTATTTTATTTTGTTTGATATAAAGGATATATGTTTATTTTTATATAATTATAATTAAAATAAATGTTTTTAAATATATAAATTGTATTATCATTAAAATTTGCAATAAAATAAATACTTTTGACATATAAATCACAAAAAATTGTTACATATTGGCATATTAATATAGAATAACATATCTCTAAGAATGTGTTTGTTTCACATATTAAAAATGTATTTTCAGAAATACACATGGGAATACAATATTCTCATGTTTATTATAAGTTTTTTTAAAAGTTTTTCAATGTATTATTCATTTATAGAAATGTTATAATTTCCTTTTTTAACATGTTTTCCTCCATTTCTATTATTACAAAGAAGGATAGGTATTTGATATTTCCATGAGAATCTGGGAAAATTATTGTCTAATATATATGTAACTTCCATTTTTATTTTTTTATTTAAATTATTTTAAATTTTGAAAAGCTATTCCCAAAAATACTAAAATGTAATCAAACATATTTTTTTAAATACATAAGAATGATATTATCATGTTATATTCATAGGAATAACATTTTTAGAAATGAAAAAAATTATGTAAAACAAATACATTCAAACATTCATTTTAAAATATGTAAATAATAACATTCATTTTTAGGGATCTATAAATTCTTTTAGAGGTATGACATAGCGAAGTATTAATACAAATAGCGGTGGGTATTACATAAGATGATCATTTAATCTTTAGGAATGAAAACCAACGAATTTTTTTTACAACGACCAAAATAAAAAAATAATTCATTTTACAAGATTAATAATATATTTAAAGTCTTTTTTAGAATATTTAGGTAAGTTTATGAATATATATATATATATATATATTCTCTTATTTCATAAAAAATGCCTTCCATTTCCTCCTATATTAAATAACTAAAAGAATATCTTCATTTTCTTTAATTTTCTTTTCATTTATTAAACAGACAAAGTGTTTTTTGTTGTGTTTTTCCTTATATTCAATTGCCAGTAAAGTAGACCGAATACTGACGATGGGCTTTCTCGAGGATAATGTTTTGTCCATAAAATAAAATATAAAAAAGGATGCGGAGACAAAAATGCCTATATAAGTTCGACAACATTACATTAATGTTTTTTTACTTATTTTTTTTTCTTATTTAGAAACTACAAATTTTTCTAATAGGAAATAATCATGATTGAAGATACAACTATTATACATGACAATTTTTTTCCGGAACATTTAATACACTTACCTACATACTCAAGCTTTGAAGTCATCATCACTTGTTAAACTAAAATAATTCTATTTTAGTTTATCTATCTGTTCAATAATAAATAATTTAATTACAAATTTATTTAGCAACTTTTTATCATCGAAAAATTTAGGTGAAAAATTTGATAATAATATATTGAAATATGATACAAAGAACTTATATTAAAGTCATGCCAAGATGTTTAGTGAAATAAATAAATTTAAATAAGTTTATCTTTCTCCTTCAGAAATAAGTTTCTCTTTCGAAAACTCCCTCAATGCTAATTATTATTAGCTTTAAGTACTTTTGTAAAAAAAAAAAAGAAAAAAGAAAAACAAAAGGCACTACCAAATAATATGAATATTACATAAACATGATATAACAGATCATTTTGATGGAGTACCAAGTGATGTATACTAAAATTATCCTTCTCTCCTCTATATATTTCTATCTTTTCTATTTGATTTTACTTTCTATTTCTTTCAGCAATCTAAACAGAGTGTATGTTCTTCTTAAGCGTTAAATCTGTGTATTGGCCTTTATTCTTTATTACAGATGAAAAAGAAAGACATGCCTTTTTTAATTTTTCTGATTACGCATGAATTTAACAAGAAGGTAACGCATGTTATTTAGTGGACCAGAAGACAAATTGAAAAATCCTCGTGATCTAGTTTGTGGATTTTGAAATCCAATGTACGTGCTTTGAAATGCATGTTTGTAGTGTTTTTTTCAGTTTTAGATGGAATGCTTCTTTCTGTGGTGACTTTTTTCAATTTTTGTCCAACAACGAGTGTTAGGTGAGAAATGAATGGGTAGAGCATTTATATAAATTTTGGTTTTTCTACTAATATTATTATAGTAAATGGATTGTGACATGTTTTAAATTTTTAATTTCCCAATTGATTCCCCCCAACCCCTACTCTGAATTCTTCAAAAGAATGGGAGCATGGATCAGAGTGATACTCATATAATTTATCTCTAGTTACTCATCAATTCATCATCGTAAGGTTTAAGTATATTAAATAACAGTTTCTTTTGCATTATAAGGAAGTAACTCCATTTTTCAAACTGTTTCAAAGTGAAGTAATTTATGTGACTGACTTGTCAAAAACTATATGTGTCAGCAAGACATTTCAGAAATTTTCACTCTTACAAGGCACCCTAGTCGAACAGGTGGACTGGTGTGAAACAAAGCCTTGTGGAAGACTCTAACAAAGGAGGCATGTACTTGCTTGAAATGCAAGAGGGCTACCTATATGTCAAAATATGAAACCTTCCTAATGTGTTCCTTTTACCACCAAGTTATGTACTAAATGATGGCGAAAAAATTGAAATAAATCTTGAGGAATAAGCCATTGGGAAAGGTAAAATAGGAACCAAGCTATTATGTGGTGATCATAGTTTGAGATGCACAGCTGATTGGTGGAGTGGCTTCTTCTTGTGCAAGGGAGAAAAAAGGTTTGAAAAGGACAATGCACCAGCAACAAATGTTAATTCATGACTTGGCCTGTTATGGAATTTAAAACGTCCCAAAGATATAAAACAATGACCTTGCAAAACTTCACCCTTGTCTAAGAAAAGCCTAGATGTTTCCTCTTTATCTCTCTTGCCCCTCTTGTTATCTCCTCCACTTTACTTCTTCTGCATGAGCCACACCCACTTCTTCACCAAATGGGGTGGCTGCAATCCCTCCTCTCTCCACTGAAGAAGTTCTGGCTCCGCTTGAATTCAACTCAAAAGAAGAGTATGTTCCAATTTCCATGATCATGATGCTGTCTATATCTACATTCTCATCAAATACACCAATGTTCTCTTTCACTTCCATTTCCTCCATATTTACCATTTCATTGTTATTTGAAATCAAGTAGATTAAAAACAATCCAATTTCATGTGTTTTCTTTCTACACTCCCATTTGAATTCTGGAAACGTGTTTTTTACACAAACATACTAAACTTTTTTTTTTCCCTTGCTAAGGGCATTGCATGATGTGATTCCTTCCTTCCCACTCCAACGTGATTTTTTTTCACATTTGTTTCCAACATTTCAGGAAGAGGGATTTACATTCTGTATGAAGATGTCAAGTCTTGCCCCTATGAAGACGTGCACGTCCTCTGGTCAATACTAGTGGAATCACATTCACCTTCTTTGCCATCCAAAAAATGAAGGCCTTGGGCACAATACAGAATTGAGCAGTGGCTCCTAATAATGTACATAAAAATATATATTTATAATGTCCATACCATAGAGTGTTTTTATCTTACTTTTACTTTTCTTTCTTTTTTTTTTAACTTTTGTAGCACCAGCAGCATAGAGTGACTCAGATTTTGCTTTTGAAGCACCTACTAAGTTCATATATAATAATCCATTTATCTTTACTCTTGAATGCTTTTGGTTTATGCACAAGTTATTAGCCATCTATGAAACATCTCTTTTATAATATTTTTCGTCTTGGTAAGGGTTTTTAATTTTTATTGTTAAGCTGTCTATTTGAAGCTGTTGAGATGGTAGTTTGTTCCTTTTTTTCCCTTGTTGAAGTTGACCTGTGAAAGCACAGGCTTAAGCTTCGTCAATCTAAAAAATGAGTGACACGATGTTAGGTTACAGAAAAATAGGCCCTCTGAGTCATTAATTATAACAAGCTCAATGTGAAAATCTTTTATTCTATACGTCTTGACAATAATGTAACAGTTGACACTGACATGCATTTAGTAGCAACCAAAACTTCTTGGCATCTAAATAATTTCTTTAGCAGCTTATTGAGTTGAAATCACTTTCAAAAAACTAGAGTAATCTACGGAGAAAAGGCATTCACATATTATAACCCGGAAGAAAAAAAAGAGGAGTGGAGGAAGAGTTGATGTGATATTATAATTAAGTATATGATATAACTTTTTTTTATTATGTTATTAGTATATAATATTCTTTTGATCATGATTAATTTATGTTAAAAAATTTGATTGATTATTTTTAATGAGATTTTTTTCTTTGAATCTTTATTTTTTTTCATTTATAAGAATTGAACCTAAAAATAAGAAAATCAAATAAAGTACCACTTGGACGAATGAAGGGGTGATAAAATAACTTGTGACAATTATATTGTAAAACCGAGGAGCAAAAATCAGAAGCGCAGAATGTAAAGTGGTAAAGTGTTTAGCCAAAATACAATTAGTATTTGAACACTTTTAATGAACATCTGAAGTCAACCCCCACCCCTCTTATCTTAAAGCCCCCGGAGAATGAAAGGAATAATACTTTAGAGAATTTGTTTATTTTTTCTGAAATGAAAACTAAATCTCATTTTTCATTGACGGCCAAAATAGCCACTTTTGGTGTTTTGTAGCAGAATGGCAAACTGAAGCATTGTGGTATACGACCGTCCAAAGAAGCATACGTGTTACAGCAATAATTATCAATTAGTGGCTTCCAAAGGACTTCAAAAATTAAAATAAAATAAAGAATAAAATAATCATTTTCGTTCTGAATTTATAGAGTGTTGATAAATTCGTTGTTAAAAGATAAAAATTTAAATTTTAGTTTTCAAAAGTATAAAAAGTGTGACAAATTCATCATTATGTTAATTTCCGTCCGTTACCATTAATGAAAGAATTTGAAAGAACTTAAGTGGTACATAGGGGCGAAAATATACAAAATAATTGTCAACATGCCTGCTAAATAGATTTTGAATGAAAATGTTAGTAAATTACCATTGGACGAAAATGTCAATAATTTTTTATTGGATCAAAATGTTAGTAAGTTACCATTGAACCAAAATGTCAGTAATTTTTTATTGGACCAAAATCACAGTAACTTTTTTTTGGATCAGTGCATTTCCATTGGACCCCAACATGTTATTAAGTAATCATTTGATCAAAATGTCAATAATTTTTCATTGGATCAAAATATCAGTAATTTTTTGTTGGACCAAAATGTCAGTACATTTCTATTGGAATAATTTGTCATATCTTAAATTTTGTTTCATTTAAGGGTAAAATATAGTTTAAGAGTAAATATTTCCTCTTTTTTTTAATCGTTGCAAACATAATAATAACATTACAATAATCACTTAAAAATAGGAAAACAAACGTAAATTAAAAGAAACATAATAATAACCATAATATTGATTAATAATCATAATAATTTGTCACAATAGTATTGCAATGTTAAAAAAAGGAGAGAATATTTATCCTTAAATTATATTTTACCCTTAAATGAAACAAAATTTGGGATATGACAAATTAGTCAAATAAAAATGTACTGACATTTTGGTCCTATAAAAATATTATGACATTTTGATCCAATGGAAAATTAATGATATTTTGGTCAAATGGTTACTTAATGACATTTTGGTCCAATGAAAATATACTGATATTTTGGTCTAAAAAAAATATTTTGGTCCAATGAAAAATTACTAACATTTTGGTCTAATGGTGACTTAGTGACATTTTGGTCTAATAGAAAATTACATATGTTTTCGTCCAATGATAACTTACAGACATTTTTATATAAAATCTATTCCACAACCATGTTGGCAATCCTTTTATGACATTTTGGTCCCTATGTGCCATCACGTAGGCTTTTTCATTAACGATAACAGACTTAAGTTAACGGAATGATAAATTTGTCATACTTTTTACACTTTCATATACTAAAAATTGAATTTTCATTTTACAAGAACGAATTTATCAGCGTTCTACATATTTAGAGATGAAAATAACTATTTACCCATATACAATTTAGAAAGTGAAAATCCTCTTTTTAATTAGAGATTCTTAATAGATATACATTTCATGTACTTTTTTATAACTAATTAAAATATTTTCTCTCAAGTTATTTTCTTTTATATATTTTTTAAATGTAATTATTTTAAGTATATATGCCTTTAATTTATCTTAATTAATTATATTTTAATAATTTTTAAAATAAATTATTAATAATTAAAAATAATCTTATATTATGATCTGAATTATTTATTGTACATCTAAAATATATTTTTTCTGGCACAGACATCTAAATATAACTTATACATATAAATATATTTATTTACTATGAATTTTAATTACAATATAATTTATATATTTAAAAGATTATTTTTATAAATTTAATTATATAAAAGTAACTATTTATCCAATCTAATTTACATGGTAAAATACTAGTTATTCATAATCAATAGTTGTCGGAAAGAAATAAAATAATGAAAGAGTAAATAAACCCCAAAGCGGCAGCGGGGCTTGTTTCTGCTTTGTGCGCTTTGCGTCTGGTAACCTTCATCTCTTTCTGGGTTTGTTTTTCTGTAACCTGCGCTTTCTCTGTTATTGTTTAATGATGCGGTTGGGTCATATGTTTTCACAATGTAGCATTATTCACATGTTAATGTTGGAATTAGTTTTCCTTTCCTTAACAACACCAAAAAAGAAAGAAAAAGCAGTTTCTTGCTGAAATTGCTGTCACTACCAAGCTAAGTTCTAATGTCTACCCAAAATCTGATATTTTTTTTTTTTAAATTCTCATCTTTTTTCTTCCGCCCTTGAATGTTTGATCGTGGCTTCATACCTTTTCCATTGTGTTTTTTTTTTCTTCCTGAAAAGTTGTGATGTGGGTTCATACCTGGTACAGAGGTAAAAGTACGATGGGAAATAATTACTCAGTTTATGAACTTGTGGATGATATATCTATAAATTAATGTGATTTTCTTTCTTTCTTTCTTATAAATTTTAGTAGGGCATAACTATGTCATTTATCAGGGTCTAGGTTTCACTCCTTGTCTTTCTGCACTGACCTCTCTAAAACAACAACATTCATATGGTGTAGCTGCTTTGTCTTTTGAATTTGCTGTATCTGGCATTAGAACTTGTATCTCATCCTGATATTGATATAAAATTGACATTTGACAACTGTTTGCAGTGCAAATGGATTTTTGTTGCCCTTTCGAAGATAGTTAGACAAACTATTTTTTGGGGGGAAGGTTCGAGAGCAGTTTCATCCTTTGGACGGCTATTTGGTTTGAATTCTCCTCTCGTTGCCTGAAAGTTAAACAATGTCAGTTACAAGGTTTCTCTTCAGTAATGACATCCTTTTACGCGCCTCAGATGCCCCTCCAGTCAAAGGCCTCCTTGAAACTCATCCGGGTACTTTCAAAATGAGTAACAATTTAGTTAAATAAGTAAATGAACTCTCGCAAGATTTTTTTATACCTTTCCTTGTTTATTTTAAAACTTATTTAGCTAACTTCTGGTGTAGGTGCTTACACAACATCACGTACTCACAACAATGCTTCATGGTTGTTATTTTGGGAGAGACACATGAAAAGACTTTCACAATCTATACAAATTCTATCAAATTTGGCGCCAGAGCTTCTATTTAAATTTAATAATACTGCAATTCCGTTACCGTCATCGGCAACCTTGCCAATATGGCAACCCACTGTTCAGATGCTTGTTAATGATTTGGTGTGCAAAGTCTTGCCGATTGCATTGAAAGAGAGGAATGATTGTGAGGAATTGGCCATTACAACTCTTGTTAGTGGTAATTTGGAGGAATTAAATGCATGTGAGACCTTCAGTGAGGAAAGAATGAGTAAAATTCTTGATGTGCATGTGCATGTTGAGACTTATGTTCCTCCTACGTTTGGTATTTGGGGAAATGGTGTACATTTGGCTGTAGTGGGCTATGGGAGGAATGTTGCAGCTGCTAAATATTCAGATTGGGTAAGGTCAGTTATGCAATTTGAATTGGAAGCATTATTAAACTCTTCTATTCTTTTTCCTTAAATCCTATATAAGAAAAATAACAGGATATTAATGAATAAAGATACAGACACTAGAAAGTATGATTATTATTTATCTATTATGGTTTGCTTAAATTGCTTTAATCAGTTGTCTAGACACTAGGTTTCAAGAAGTGACACATCTGCGGATCGAGGACATGAATTTACACAAACAAATAATTAAAGAACTGTTAGAAATTATTTATATAATATTGTCTTAGAAATACTCTTTCTGTTCTACCTCCAGCCAGCATGTGTTGCGTGATGACTTGGCTTCTCAGAGTTTATCTGATTTGATTTTTTTAAGCAACACTAGTGATTTAATTGTTTGACTTAACAGAAATTATTTGGCATGTCTGTCACATGATTATGAATTTAATTATATATTAATGCATGGTTGATACCCAGCCAAGTTTTTCACTGAAACTTTATTTTTAGTGACTATAACTCCTGTAATGAATTGAGGATGATCTACTTTTCTTTTAAATTTCATTATTAATATTTATATCTGCAAGTTGTGGTCTCTGACAATGTAAAATTACATTAGATTAGTCATTTTCTTGCAGCTTGTTGTGCTGATGTTCCTTCAATTTTAATAGTTGGAAATTTTGTCTACAATGCAGGATTAGGAAACCTCTGGAAAAGCTCAGGCCTCCCTCAGTGACAGAATTATTGCTGTCTAATGATGGGGATCAAATCCTCGAAGGTTGTGTGACAAATTTTTTTGTTGTTTGCTGCAAGGTGAGCTTAATTGATCTCTCAATTTAAATTCTAACTATATTCATGCTTATTTTATGCTAGAATTCCTTATGCCTTTTTTTTATTAGTGACCAGACTTTTGCATCACCCTCAACAATTTGAACCTAAAGCTGTTGTTACATAATGTAATTTTGGATTGATCAAACTTTAATATTCCAAAACTAATGCAATGAGCTTGCTTTAAATAGCAGTGATTGTTGACTAGGATGGACTATTCTTTGATATGATCGAGATCGACAAGCATACCTATTTATTAAAAACCTCTAAGTTCATCTTCTATTCATTTTGCAGCATCGAAAATTTCAGAATGAATTCCTATTTTTTTGTCATATTAATGAATACACAGTACTCAACTACTCGCTGAGTTTCAAGCCTTTATATGTTTGTGTTGTATTCTAAAATTTTAAGATTGTGTTTTCATGATAATTTGATGCTCAGTGCACTATTGTGACTGCAAAAGTACCATGTTTTGAGTTTCTCCTGCTCTTTTGTTGTTGAGTGTGCATGTGTGCGTATTGAAACATTTTATGAAATAAGTTTATGTTACGCATCATGGATTTTACTTTCTAGTTCTCCTTGTGGTAGACAGGCATGTGCAACTTTTAGTGTTCATTTCTTATTTCATTTTAGGAAAGGAATTCAAATGATGAGAAGGCCCTGTGTGATTATGGAAATAAATACTCTTTTGAAGTACAAACAGCTCCTATCAGCGATGGTGTTCTTCCAGGAACAATACGCCAACTAGTGCTTGAGTATGATTTGGTTATAAATCTAATTTTTTGCTGCTATACTTTCTTTGACTATAAAGAAACTGTGCCCTTGTGTACGAAATTTAGTAGAATTTATGTTATTTACTATATGGTCTTTAGTTTAACAATTTGCTTGACATTAGTATAAAATTTGTGTATCATAGTTATAAACTTAATTCTTAAAGCCAGTTTAGTAAGAGGGGGGATTCTTGTTTTATCTAATATTGGCCACAGAGAAATGTTTGTGGGGTAAAAATGAAACTAGGTTATTATTTAGTCAGGAAGATGTCACGCAGGAAGTGCAAAAGAAATGGGGCCAGTGTCTTATTTTATAGGATAGACAGACTACTAAGAAGCACTAACAAGTTGCTTCGATATTATTGAGCAGTTACTTGCATTATGTGCAGGATATGCAGGAGTGAAGGAATTCCATTTCGAGAAGTTGCTCCATCATGGTCAGAACGTGAAATCTGGGAGGAGGCATTCATCACAAGTATTATTTTGGCTTTTCAATGCTTTTCATTTATTTAGTGTTGAAATGCTTAAGAATACTATTATACAATAGTTCTTTTAGAAATTTCAGTATCTAAGTTGACTGAGTAGCTAACGAAGCCATATGAAAGCTGTAATGCTGTATAACTTCTAAAATTGATCCTTCCTGGATTTGAATCAACGGCTGATAATTATTTCCAATACCTTTAAACTGGATCAGATTAGTTGTTGGACTCAAGAAATGAACACACTGAATTCTAAATAAAGACAAAATTCTGTTTTGGGCCAGGTTTGAGCACAAACACAGGTTTTCACCCTAACAAAGAGCTTCCTCTTTCAAAACACAGGGAATAACAATCTGACACCTTAATTTCCTTTTACAATTCTACAACACAACTTATGTATCACTATAACTGTCACATCATCACATAAATATAACTTCCTAATTCGAAATTAATATAAAAATAAATGTCCACTGACTTCATAATACAGATTTATAACTGCCGAAATCAAATGCTGGGCTATCATATTCTAACATTCACTTGGGACTAAATGTCGTTGCAGATAGCTTGAGGCTTTTACAACATGTGGATAGTATTCAGGTTCCAACAGAATGGCAATCAGCCCATTCTAAAACGTGGAAGGATATATCATGGACAAAAAAGCAATTTCAGGTGGTATATTCCTACTGGTGCTGCAATTAATTCACTTTTTTTTTTTTTAATGATTTTCTCAACTCGAGTTGCAGGGTGGACCTGGGATGATCACAACTGTTATCCAGGTAATTTATTTATTATTTCCACATTAATGAAAAAGGTGGAAAAAGGAAGCAAAAGAAAACACTAATCTTCTACTGTAGATATTTACAAGCAAAAGAAAACTTTGATTCAGAATCAAGCTTTGCTTGCCTTTCTATGCTTTCTAATTTCTAAATTATATTCCACAACATTGCAATCAGAAAATCAAAATGTCCTTTCTTTTAACCAGGAAAAGATTATGGAGAAAGCAATTCTGGAAGGGTACCCAATAAGTAACATATATGCAGGTTGAAGATCAAGATCCCACTGAGTTGCTAATATTCTGGGATGAAACGGACAATAGTTGAGCATCTAGTTCTCCCCTTCTTTGGGCTTATACATTGGCTATTCCATATTTTCTTAGCTCATCAAATATATGACAACAGTGTGATCTCTAGGAAGATGGCCATTTTCTTGAATCTGAAGTCTGAACAACTTCATGAATAAGCCAGAGACCTAATAGATAGAATTGGAACAAAACTAGAGAAATCATTCTTATACTGATGTCTAGCATGATGTATTTACTCTTCATACACCACTTGTGTGAACATTAATATCAGCTTATATCTGTTTATATGGAAAATGATTTCTTGAAGAAAGCATTATAGTGAAAAATGTCTTACAAAATCGTTTGCTGAAAAAAAAGAAGGAAGCAAATGAAACTAGAGCTAATTTCCCATGAACTGGACTCCCGTCACATATCAGAGAGCATATTATTGTGAATATCCAAGGGACAAGAGTGCCAGACCAAATTAAAATCATTATTGCTTGATGCATGCTTAGCCAAACAATCCATGCAAGTGTTTGCTTCAAAGTATGCTCAAGTTTTACCTCCCAGTCCTTGGATGAGATTTTCCTGCTGTTATTAACAGTACAAGCATTCATGTGATGGCCATTGATTCCCTGCTCCACTGTTGATTACCGTTTGAGAAATAGAATGGCTTAAGTTTCCTTATACCATGATTCTAAGCTAGTGTAAAACTAGAACTGTCAAATGGGTTAAGGCCTTCATCCCACTTTAACCACTGAATTTCTAGTCCCCCACTGGGTTATTTTCAGTTCAAATTTACATTTAATAATTTTAGGGGGTTGGAGCTAGCTAGGGTTTTTGTGGGTCTGAGTCAGCTCACTGTTGGTGCTAGCCACTCTAAATGCCATAAATCCATCGTCTCAACCGCAAAAGACGGCCCCACTGCCGCATGCACACCGCCGTCAGTGACATATCTGAGCACACTACACGGACCATTTTATTCAATAATTACAAATAACATAACAAATTTCATTAATTTTTGGGATTCTAATTGTATTCTTTATATATATCCTAATAACCTCTTTATCGAGTTTCAAGTTATTAATGAGAACCACTCATTTTTAAAATGTCATGGTGCATGGATACACCATTTTTGAAGTGGTGCATAGATGGCAACCTCCAAGATTCACGAGATAGGTCATATAAAATGTAGAAATGCTGGGAATTAAGGAATTTTTGGTTTGTTTTGTCTTTTTTTTTTCTTTTTCTCAACGTAAATGTTGTAAATCATAACTACAAAAAAAAATGTTTTCACTTCAATTACAAAGATGTTATCTAATTTTTACTCTGTTCTATTTTTTCCCGAAGTTTGTATAGGAAACAGTAAAAAAATAGAAAAAAAAAAACAATAAAAAGTTGTTCTCATTATTTCTTATACAATTTTTTAAAAGTAAGAAACAAAATGAAAATAAAAAAGAAGTGTAATAGAAAATGAATAAAAAAGTGAAAAATGTTTTGTTGAACAAACGATCCGTGTTTTTTTCTTTTTCCTTACAACTTTTTGAAGACACAACATAAATAATAATAAAATTATATGTAAAGATTACTAACTGTGCTGGGCTTCCGAGCTAAGCAAAAAAAATTCATGATAAGTCAACGAAAATCTGGCTGCGTGACAAGAATTTTGGCCGTTAATAGATGAGACATGTTTCAAGTTTTTCAGAAAAAAAAAATGAAAGTGTCACATGTGAATATGGCAGCAGTATTGAATGTTGTCTTTAAGCCGATCGACAAAATCAGATTGCGATTATTATATGCATATAAATATATGAACTGTGCTATTTGAAGAAATCAGATATATAAATTATGATTTCATTCGTTTGGTTTTATCGCTTGTTCTGGACATAGTGGCATCTGGAGAAACCGTATTGGATCACTCTATAACTCTGTAACATAAATAAATACGTAATCCAAGTCCAAAAGATTTGTGAGTGCATAGAGACAAATATAACTGCTGGATTAGATGCCTTTATTATAATAATACTTCTTTTTTCTTAAATTACACGCATTTTGTTGTCTTTTGTTCTAACCTTTAGAAATGTAAATCTTCTATGATAAATAACTCACCTCATACAACTGATTTGGAAGAAAGGACAACAATAGAATCTTTTCCCCCCTTAAAAAGTGTTGGTTCCATAAGATCGGATTAGATAACTTTGTATGAGGATTCTTTGGCCCATTACTGAAGAATAAAGTATAACAAACAAATCTTTAGAGCTAAAACATTTACAGCATGTATAAAGGAAAGAAGAAGAGGCACAGTCTTGCTTAGCAGTAAACAACTTTTTGAGTTTTCTATACATATAAATTTATATTATTGAGAGAGTTTAACGGATCATGACATACAGTAAGCTTGAATTTTCAGATAGAACGAGCAAGCTTAAAAAACAAAAACGGAGAGATGGTGATTTTTAATTTGTTATCACTACTGTATATTCTATTCTTTTCATAAAGTACAATTCAACATTTTATTTACATAAATTTGGTTTAGAGTTTGCCAAAGTTGATTTTGATAGAATCATTTTTAAATTACAGTATTTAATATAGTTGAAATGTGTGTCTAAATAATCTAAGCGCGTGTTTCGATCGCATCCTGCACCCCAGTGAAAATGTAAAGCAACTATTTCATATTTGATAGACGTGGAGAGAGAAGATCTTGATTCACGTTTTTTATTTTAAATTTTTCTCCAAACACACGGTAAAATCATATTTCATATTTGAACGTGTATTTTAATTGATTTTATTTATTTAGGAGAAACAAAAAGTACATGATAACGTGAAGTTTATTTGATAAAATATTTTCTAGGTTTTATTGTATAATATTAAAAATACTTCATAAGATTTTACCTCTTTTTTTTTTTTTTTAATCCCAACAACATACGCAAAAACAAAAGGGCACAAATGCTTGTTAGTTGTCAAAAATTTAACGTTGGAAGTTCTTGTAAGTAAGCTGCTATATATCTTGGTCTTACGGAAGCATCCCTTTTGCCTTATCTGGCACCGGCCTCTAAAGCCTGTTGGGGGCACCAGGCATGTGCATAGCCATAGCCTTGCTTGAAAGCACTTCAAATTAATCTTTAGGTCGCTTTGGTGGGTACGTATCGTGATGTAAGCTTATCAGTGGGGATTGAGTTTGGTTGTGGAAAGTGGCGGAGAAATAATTTTAACTCATGTCAAATTTTAGATTGTGTTAAATTTTATTTTTAATTATAATTAATTATATAAGTATATATAGTTATTAAAAAAATTTAAAATTTAGTTAGTGTCATCTCATTGTTGGTTATAAAGTTAATAGGCTATTCACTGGCATGGAAAACGAGTGCCTCATAATAAATTAAGTATATAAATAAAATTAATAATCAATATATTTAAAAGTGAATCTACTAGTTCTATATTTTTTTTATAATTAATTACAACTAAAAAAATATACTAATTTTTTTCTTATACAAAGGACTTGATGGAGTATTAAACAAATCAGATCTATGAAATTTTAGACAATTCATAAACTCAAATTTTCTTTCTTGTTCCACTTTGTTATGAAATATAATATACATTATTCAAAATATAAGTAATTTTTTACTATTAAACAATGTGTCTATAAATATATAAAATTTGATACATATGATCATTAAGATAATATTACATAATTGAATTGTTGAAACGGTAAAATTAACTTTTGCAAAGTGTTATTAAGTGCATTGTTTTACTAAATTTGTCATAATTTTTTTAGAAACACGGCTATTTTTTGTTCAATCACTAATGGATGCTCTTCCATTCATATGTTTCTTTGAGGACATCCCATAAAATTGGAAACAAATTTGACAAATAATTATTAAATTTTGTTTTTGGAAAATAGAAATACACTACTCTTAAGAAAAATCTTGGAAAAAGAATACAAATTAAAATTGATAACTAAGTTATAAAAAAACAAAAAAAAAAGTTGAGGTTCAAAACTAATTCTCACTAAATATATTAAATCTGGAAAAAAATTATTTTCTCGTTTCAGATCATTTTATCATATAATATATTTATTCAAAATATAAATAACCTTTAGTTATTGAATTACACATTTATAATTATTCAAATTACTTAAATTTTATATATGACTTCAAGATAATAATATTGCACAATTCAATAGTTAAAATGATAATAATCTAACCATTTTGACATTCAGTATCAACTAATCCTATCTCCACTCCTATTTTGGAAAGAAAAAAAAATATTGGAAAAGAAATTAGAATCCAGATTGAATTTGACAACAAAATTAAAAATTACACAAAAAACCAAAAAAACAAAATTTGAGGCTGAAAAGCAATTCCCTACCAAATATCCACATGCACAGTCAACTTGAAGTGTAGGCATAGCTAGAATTCAAAAGCACTGGTCCCCTTTTCTTTATCAAAAGCCAGGTAACCATAGGGCCACCACTGATCCACCTGACTTCTTAACCAATTATCTCTACTCTCTTCATCGCCACTGCTCCTAATAACTCTTTCTATTATAAGTCCTAATTCTAACACCAAATTTTAAAGTCCAACTGTCCTCCACAGTGGAGAAGGACTAAAATAAGAAAGCACCCTTAGAGAAGTAACACTGAAGGCATGGCCAAATCAGAAAAACAAGTTAATCAAATTCACTAAATTAGTAACAATAACTAACAACATCCAAATTCCCAACTAGAGAGGTTTTTATAAATTTCAATGATGAAAAGTCTAACCTTCCCATAAATGCAACAGAACCAAATTCCCCTCCCGTGCTTAGAGCACCACATAAAATGTTTGTTTAATAAGAAAGCCTATAAAATTAAAAAACATTGGTTGGTCCATGCAGTGCAAGCTGTTGCATTTAGAGAGTGATAATGGTTTTACAGCTCGTGATAAGATGTAAAAAGTTAGAGGAGGCTAGAAAGAGAGAGTGTTTGTCAGTTATTGTCAGAGAAGCGTGGTGGTAGATTAGAGGTATGACTGAGGTATCACTCTCCTACCTTGTGAAAAAATTTGCCTTGTTGTATAGGTTAGTTGGCATTTGGCAATAACTTTGTCCTTTTGATGGACCTTCCTAGGCTCTTTCTCCCTCTCTCTATATCCACAGAAAACCAAATAATTAGTTATCACAGTTTCTATATTCCTTGTATATGCATTGACAAAACTACTCACTTTTTTTCTTCTCTTTTCTCGTGCTCTTTATCTCTCTCGCTAGCTCACAGAAGAAGAAGAAGAAGAAGTAAAAGGCCTTTATCTATAAATAAAAGGAAAGGAGAGAACAGATAAAAGAAACAAAGCATGAATGGTGCTGCAAGTGTTGAGGCAGAGTGCTGTGAGTTTGTGGAAATAGATCCCACGGGAAGATATGGAAGAGTATATACTTTCTCTTTTACTACTCATCAACTTTTCTTAGTTATTTATATTCCAAGTTCTGTGTTCTGATTATAGGATTTGGATTTCGTGTTTGACAGTACAATGAAATTCTTGGCAAAGGAGCTTCCAAGACAGTGTATGCATCGCATCCTTAATCTCTTGGTTTTCAGCACAACCTCCTCTGAATTTTCCAAACAAAATCTTTAACTGCTTTGAGATGTTTTCCTTTTTGTTGTTTAAGTGAAACAGTTAATGAGGTTTCAACGAAAATGAGTTTCTTCTTTTTTTACAATGAGACCATATTCATTTGTTGCAGCTATAGAGCATTTGATGAGTATGAAGGGATAGAAGTAGCATGGAATCAAGTAAAGCTTTATGACTTTTTGCAGAATCCTGAAGATCTTGAGAGGTTATACAGTGAAATTCATCTTCTCAAGACATTGAAACACAAGAACATCATGAAGTTCTATACTTCCTGGGTTGATACTGCCAACAGACACATTAACTTTGTCACTGAGATGTTTACCTCTGGGACTCTCAGACAGTACGCTCTTTCCTTATTTTTAATTAGTTTATATGTGTATGTATGTATGTATGTATGCCATTCAATGCTATATTCAGTTAATTCTAGCTTCTGCTTCTTGTTTTTGGCTTACAATATGAGTGTGCTTATTATATTCATTGTGTGAGCAGGTACAGACTTAAACACAGACGCGTGAACATCAGAGCTGTTAAGCATTGGTGCAGGCAGATTTTGGAAGGGCTTTTCTATCTGCACAGCCATGATCCTCCTGTGATCCATAGAGATCTCAAGTGTGATAACATTTTCATCAATGGCAACCAAGGGGAAGTCAAAATTGGTGATCTTGGCCTTGCTGCAATTCTCCGCAAATCTAATGCTGCTCGCTGTGTTGGTGCGTAGAACAGCATCATGAAAGTCTTTGATTATATTCCAAAATATGAATATGAAAATGTTACTTGTCTCTTCGATAATTAGTTCTCCATGTCTGCACAGTTTACCAGTTTCAGACTCTCGATTTGCTTATTCTTCTTCTTTGTTTTACTCCAGGCACACCTGAGTTTATGGCTCCAGAAGTGTATGAAGAGGATTACAATGAGTTGGTTGACATATACTCTTTTGGGATGTGCGTCTTAGAGATGGTCACTTTTGAATATCCTTATAGTGAATGTAACCATCCTGCTCAAATTTACAAGAAAGTTGTATCTGTAAGAACCAAAATTTGTTGTTGGTTATTTATTTTACCTTGATTCATTTTTCTATTTGGTTTTTCTTCTTGCTCCACTTATTTGCATGCACATTTTACAGGGGAAGAAGCCAGAAGCTCTTTACAAAGTAGACAATCCCGAGGTTAGGCAGTTTGTAGAGAAATGCTTAGCAACTGTGTCCCTCAGACTTTCAGCTAGGGAACTCTTGGAGGACCCTTTTCTCCAAATTGATGATTATGGATTTGACTCAAAAGTTTTGCAGTATCAAAGAGATTGTTATGAAGTAACCCCATTAATTAGACAACCCGTGAATGGAATTTATAGCATTAACAACAACTTAATGAGTGGGAACACTGACAATATTGGTGGTTATGGACCTGTATCTGAATTGGATTATCATCAAGACGATTTTGAAGAGAGTGAAATTGGTCTCTTTGATTGTGAAGAGGACGACAATTTGGCTGAAGTTGACACCACAATCAAAGGTAGAAGAGAAGATGATGGCATCTTTTTGAGACTCAGAATAGCAGATAAGGAAGGTTAGCATTTCACTTTCTTAAGTTCTTGAACTTTTTTAGTCTTGATAATTTCATATTCTTTTTTTTTTTTTTTTGCTGATACTTTCTACATAAGAAAAAAAAAATCAAACTAACAATCCATTCCTCTAAATAGGTCGAATTAGAAATATCTACTTCCCATTTGACATTGAGACTGATACCGCATTGAGTGTTGCAAATGAAATGGTTGCTGAGCTTGACATAAATGACCAAGATGTAACAAATTTAGCAAATATGATAGACAATGAAATTGCAACATTGGTCCCAGAGTGGAAAACAGGACCCAGAATAGAGGAAAAATCAGAATGTTCAAGTGCAAGTGTCTGCCTCAATTGTGCTGCAAACGGTTCCTTGTTTGATTATGTATCATCAAATAATCCATGTGGGAAGAACCTTCAATTTCTTCATTGTTCTAAAACTGGATGTGCTGCAGTTCATGGCCGATTTGAAGAGATAACATACCAAGTTGAAGGGTCTGAAAATAGTGCTAGAGAAGATGCACTAGATGCATCAAGCCAATCCAATGGCATTCAATTTACAGATATCTGGGCTCAGAGAGATGAACCAGAGTTATGCCATGAAGAGTTAAAAGACATACACTGTGACCAAGCTCATGACGCATCAAACTCATCAAACATCAAGGAGGGTGGAAAAACTGTTAATGTGGATGAACAAAGTGATCTCAATACCAGAAAGCCTTCTTCAAACCCTGCACCAAATTGTGTTTTCTTGGACTATGAAAATGAAATAAGGCAAGAACTAAGATGGCTCAAAGCAAAGTACCAAATGCAGTTAAGGGAGCTTAGAGACCAACAACTAGGGGGTAAACCAAAATTTACTAGCATATGTCCTGACACCGAAAAATTGGAGCATTTGAAAGATGGAATTCTGAGGTTACCAGATACATCCAATTTGAAGATACAAAACAATAAACCACTATTGAGAACTATAGTTTCTGGGAAGCATTTTCATGTTGAATCTGAGAAATGCAACACTTTGGCTGATCAAATGGTTCAAAATGTTGATGAGATTCGTCAGTCTAACAGTCCTGAGCAAATGATCACAGCCAAGGATTTCTTTACAGGAGTATTGCTTCCACACTCACTTCAGAGGGCAACCTCACTTCCTGTTGATGCAGTAGATGTCTAGAAACTAGAAACCACCAAAGTTCATAATTTTCTCATCATAAGTGGCCACCAATGTATCTACATTAACTGGTTGCCAGTTTACTTAAATTTAGGGAAAGAAAATCAAAGCCAGAAAGTGATAGGAGTTACTCAAACGACCCTAGATGTAATTAGCTTGTGGGAACCCTTTTCTAGTAAGGTCACTTGACCTAGTATGAAAAATGCCATATGCAAATCATGCACAGGCTAACGCAGTCACATTAATGTAAGCAAAGTTTTCCCTTGAGATGCAGAGTTTCAACTCCATCTCCTAGAGGATTATATATTACAGATCATATGAGATGCTTTATTAGAAAAACCTGTGAGACTTCTCTATGAAAGAAGTTTTTATCCATTTTCTTTTGTTAACCTTTCTCACTAGCCTAATGTAATGGGTAATGAGGCAACTATGTAATGCTAGAAATGGGAAAAATTATTGTATGATTTAGATCATCACATATTTATGATCAATCTTTACATGACACGTATTTCAATTTACGAAAAATAGCTAATAAAATTTGACTACATATTACATGAAGATTGATCAAGACCATAGATATGTAGTTGTCCAAATCATACAATAAATTTTCTCTTGGTGCAACAAGTATCAGTTTGACTTGGGGGTGATAATTTAGTAGCCGTAGGCGGTAAAGTTGCCTTCTTACCTATTCTGTTAGGAACTATGGATTCCAGAAATGGAGGTACCATGTAACAAGATACTTGTACAATTGGGAGTCTCTAATTATAGTTCCTTCTTCCTTAGCAATGTAATTAAGTGATATGAAATATTCGTAATTTCTAGTTTGAGCCCGATGCCTTTGCGAAATAATAGAAAGATTTTTTTGAGATATATATTACTTAAAAGATCGCTTGTACACAACACTTTATTCTCCATTTTGATGGATAACGCCAAAGAGGAACCGTCTGAGACCATTGTGGGGCGGTTTCGAAGAGCAAGGAAGAAATGGTCCATCATTTTGTGCGATGTTTAATGCTCTCTGCTAATATGAACACTTCAACATAACAGCGACGCCACATGCTTTTGCTGCTGTATATAGATATTTCAAAGGTACAGATAAGATGTTGGCTCTGACAAAATATTATTGCCTTGTAAATATGCATACACCTGGCGGGAAATTTTGTTGGCCAAACATTGAACATACCCATTAAAATCTACCAAAAAGTTTGAAGGAATTTTCGAGATTAAGATTTACTATAAACTGGATAGGTCCATTTCCATTAAAGAAGTCACTTGTGTTAACCAAAATGAAGTAAAGGGCTCTAATGAGTATCGTTTGTTTATCTCGATTCAGTTTCAATGTTTATTGGCTAACCTACACTACACTATAAATTATGTTATGATGCTCTATACTTTTATTATCATGTCTGGTTATATGTTATCACAACTCAAGTTGGGGTTTGGTAACTCAATATCAAATTGTCAATTTTTTTATGTTGTATAGGTGTTATTTTGACGTGGCTTTGAGTCTCAAAATCTCATTTAAGTGGGTGTTTGGTCCCACTTGGAAGGGCAAAAAACGCGTATGTTGTAAACGCCATAAGCCCATAATACGTAGCTTTCGGGTTAACGTGACTTGTCGCGATTCTAAACACAACGTGACTTGCTTTATTTAATGTTTCAAAATTTAGTGATTTTAAGTTTATTTGAAATCATAATCAATTTTACGAGTTTAAATATAACAAAAATGGATAAATTATACTTTTATATATATATATATATATCTTTTACTATTCTTTTCACAAATATAAAGGAAAGAGTATACATTTTCTGTATGTAAGAGTAAAAGATTTTATATTATTAACTAAAAAATAAAATAAATGATTACTTTGATTTTACATGTGTAAATCAATGATAATTTAATTTATATTTTGTTATTAAGTTTTTTGGAATTATTTTATCATTAAGTTATAATATTAGAAGAAGTTTAACATTAATATACAAAATTTACTGATTAATTTTTCATTAAATTATATGACAAAATATATTAACATTCTTGATCACGGTTGCTCTCCAAATCATGCCAGTTTTGAGGCAAAAGCAAAAAGTTACTTTCAGTGATTCACTTCCTGTCATGTAACCACATATCCAAAGACAATAAATTATTACCAGTTTAGATATTCAAATATCAAAATAATAGTCTTTTTTGAGATGATGATCCTTTTGGTTTCATTTATGCTTTCATTCTTTCGTATTCAGAAGCATAAAAAATATCAATATAATCATTTACCCTAAAAAATTATTATCGGTGTGACCTTTAAAGTAATTTTTATAAAAGTAAATAAATTTATTTTATATAGTGATTTGAAATTGAATAATAGTAAAAAAAAATTCACACTATTTACTAAAAATAAAAAGAGAAGTATAAAATAAAATGAACAAGGGAATGATGAATGAAGAATAGAATAAAGAAATTATAAAATATGTTTATAAGAATTTATATCTTTAAAGAATGTAGATATTGACAGCCTTGTCGATTATCTCTCTTCATTAATACATATGCTATAAATGGGGGGTTGGTGTTGCCACTTTATACTAACAACAGACTACTACATGGCATCCTAGGAAAATAAAACATGGTAATGTGTAGGCCATACAAATGCAATGAATGTCATCATAAACACACGTAGACGGATTCCTTTATTGTGGCACTTTACTAGTAAACTTTAAATTATGAAACCAGAAAAGCAAGCCAAAAATTAAATTATTGCCAAACTTCCGTCACTATAACCCCAACTCCATTCCTTTTAATTTCTCTCTCTCTCTCTTTTATTTTTTTTTCATTTTAGGGTGGACGTGGAATAGGTTAAAAATTAATAATAGGAGAAGAGAAGGTAATGGTATTCCAAAGCGATGGCGTCAGAGACAGAACCAACTGTATAATTTGGGTGCGCAAAAGAAATTGAATTTTGATGGATATCATGTTCAAATTCTGGGGGCAGAGCAGTTGTATGATATGATAACTTTATTGACATTTGGCAGATAATAGAACATGCATCAACAGAGTTGAATTTAAAGAAGTGTCGGTTAAATCCACGTAACAATGATCACAGGCAAGGTCTATTCCTACATAATGAGTGTTCGTCTTCTTCTTGACAATTGTATAGCAAAGTAATGACTATAAGATGAAACTTGCAAGGAATAAAGGCTACCATCATCCATTTTTACGAGCAAGACCATGGAAAGAAAGAGAGATTAATAGTAGGATTGTGCTTTTTTTAGTTGCACCAACGGAGATTATTATTTTTATTGGGAATGTAAAAATGGCTCCAAAGTGGATGTTATTTCTCTTAGTAAAAAGTCTTTTTCTATAGGTATAACTAAACATCGAACTTCCAACATATATATATATATATATATATATATATATATATATTTAAGAGATCTAATTATGACTGTATTCAACTTTGTTAGTAACAGGACTGTACTTTAAATGGATGAGTAGGAATGAATTTGAGTGAGATTGAATGTGGTCATCCTAAATTTCATTGTTTGAATTATCTACTATTATAAAATCAAAGGTAATAACAATCTACTAAAATGTATTTTATTTTATTTCTTTTAATACTTTTTTTTTCTGATTTAAGATATGAGATTAAACCATTTTTAAGTATATTCCATCATAAAATATTTAAATAACAAAATTATTACTTTATTTCACTCCATTTTTATTCATTTTATTTCACCATATATGATAGTCTTTTTCCTAGAGACGTCCTCTTTTAAAAGTAATCATATTCAAAGTAAGATCAAACACTGAATTTGAGTTTTTTCTAAAGGAGACGTGGAAGTAATTAATATTTTGCATGAACACAATAGTATATGTTTCTTTTTAGATGTTACCTTGTATCTTGTTAGCTCAAATTTCAATTGGAATTTAGATTCAAGTTTGGAGTTCAAATTATTGTGGGGGCAGCCCCTTCCTCTATCTTTATTACCCTCCATCAGACCATCACCAATGTTATAGGCTTCAAAAGAGGGGTTTACAATATAGATTTCTGACCAAATAATAATTCCCAGGAATAATCACATTTCAATCCAACCAGATGAGCCAACCTTAAGTATTGTTACATGTTGCTTTAAGGTAGATCGAGGATGCCTTGGGGTCACTTGTACCTGATTCTCAATAAAGGCTCCTTATCCAACGTGCCGAGCTCTTCTATTAAAAGCCTACCAATCCACTAATGCATATAAAAGCATAGGTGTCGTAGGGAACTATAATTTTTTTAGTGGATTGACTGTTTTTAATCAATGTTTTAAAAGACGATTTAGGATCACGATTTAGAGTTACCTCGACAGCAATTAATAATTGTGATTGTATCGGTTGTATTTATCTGTAATTTTCCACTACATAAAATATAACAATAAAATTGTAATCACAACTATAATTTAAAAATTAGAATCTTGTTTTTTTAATGTTTTTTTTTACTGTGATCGAACTCAGTCTGTATGATTAAATTGAAGACAGCTTGTTTTGTTTTTTACCAAGTAATATTTTGTGAAATCTGCATATAAAAAGTTAAAAACAGCAGTTGATTTTCTTATTTTCCTGATAAATATAAATGTTTTATGCCCCTCAAAATGCTCTAAGGCTCCTTATAGAGCAACTTTCTCGCAGGCCAACGGAACAGAAAAAATAAATTGCCTACTCAACTAAAGTAGAATACTGTTATCACTTTCAGATTAAGTCAGCATCAATCAATAAGAATTTATCACTTATATAAACACCTAGAAGTTAGAACCTTTATGGATTAATCTAAGAGGGTACAATAAATCATCTAACTGATTGATTCAAAACTAACTTTGTTGAACATGTTCAATTTGATAACATGAGACTTTACTTCAAGCTTAGTTGACTCAATCTTGATCTCATATTATCAAATTAGTGTCAACAACGTTTAAAGAACTTGCAGATGAAATCTCATTATCAAATTGAACATGTCTTACGTACCAGATCATACAATGCGGAATTGGTGTTGGAATTAAAGCTATTTTCTTGATCTCCTTCCATATTTTTGAAATCGTACGGTAGATTGCATCTCCTTGTGGATGAAGTGCATCCTCAACCCCAAAAATATGGACTTTATTCTGGACTGAACCCAACTAAATCCTTGTTCTTTCTTTACAGCCCTATCATTCATCGACTTCCAAATCTTAACAGCATCCTCCCATTTACCACATGTTGAAACTTGAAAGTGTAATGTCTATATGTGTATGTTATTTTAATCTTCACATTGATTAACATAATGAAAAGTATAATGTCTATATGTTATTTTTACTTTATTTTAAATTTTGGTTGAAACATTTTAAGATATAATATTTAACTACATAATATTATTAGAACACACAATCTAATAAAAATATAACATTTGATACTAAAACATGTAATTAAAATAATTGATCTATAAATTAAAAATTACAATAGTTTAATATTCATTAAAAACTAAAGGTTATTTTCTCATTTTTGTTTTAAATTTAATTACATATTTAACAAATAATTAATTTTGATTATTATTATTATTATTATTTATTAAATATATTTATATGAAAAGAAAGACTATCCCATGGATACTATAAAATAATTTTACATCATCATCTAATTATAACTTATTATGTATAATAAGATTATTGACTTACATCACTATTAAATTGTATTTATATATATATATATATAATATTTGTTATACATATTCACTTTTCATCTTATTATTTTTGTTTGTGATAAAAAAAAAATCTCAACATTTTTTTGTTATAAAAACATATCCCACTAATTACACTCTTTAACCTTTCATTAATTTTTTTTTTAAAAAGAGGGAGAAATGGAATCCTTGTCCCTCTTTTTCCCTATTATTATTCTATTAGTGCGAGTGTATGTGTATCGCGTAACCCACCCCAAGGTCAACACGTGCTGGCGAGGTGGTACTTTAGGAGCTGTTTAGTTGAAGAAAAAAAAATTATTATTCAAGAAGAAATTTTTAAAAAATAACATGGATTACAACTTTTTCTTTATTTTAATTCAAATATATTTTTTTAATTATCTTCAATTCCTTTCTCTTCCACACAACCAATCAACTCCTTAAGCTCGTGCCCTATTTTGTAACTTCCTTCCCCTGTTTCATTTGCTTGGGTTTTAAAATAGATCCGACCCAATTACACCTGGTCATTTCTTTCATGGGTTGGGTAAGCTTACAATTTAATTGGGCTTGTTGACTTCCTTTTCAACCCAAATTCACGCCAATTGTTTTTTCCGTGGACCAAAAACGCCCTTGGAGAAACCGAGAAAGATCGGCGTTGTGTTGCTGCTGTTGCTGTTGCTACACTCTGAATGGAGCTGTCTGCACCTCCTTCACCCTCTCTTCCAAGATGTCCTTCATCCCTGCTTCTGAATTCTAGGGTTAGGGTTTTCCATACAACACCCAACCCCACACGCCCAACTTTCCAAGCTTCAATCTTTTCACTCAATCAACGCAATCTCACTCCAATGGATCTTCCCAGAAACGTCTCCTCCGCTGCCTTGGTGGGAGACAACGCTTCGGCCACGACCACTTTACCGATTGACTCAGGTCGATACAAACCTCAGTTTCTAAGCTTCATTTTTCTGAGATTTTAGATTTTCCAGTGCGTTTGAATCCCTTTTCGAACATTTTCAGGTGCTAGAATCGGAGAGGTTAAAAGGGTCACCAAGGAGACCAATGTATCAGTCAAAATAAACTTGGATGGTTCCGGGGTTGCTGATAGTAGTACTGGAATTCCCTTCCTCGATCATATGCTTGATGTCAGTAATTTCAACTCAATTTTAGTGCCTTTTTGTTGCTTCATTTGCTTTTTATATCTCTTTGTTGCTATCTACCTTAAAGTGTAATATAAGATTTCAATCATTGTTCGTATACATATATGTTCATGTATGATCCAGAAAATAAATGTTGTGGGAGCCAAAAAAATTAATTAATTAATTTTAGTATTATACACTGAATAATCCTCTGTACACTTGATGTTAGCTTAGTAAAAGACATCCAAAATGAAAATGCATATTATTCCATCGAAGTTCTTGCTATGATAGAATAATGAGCATGGTCATGTGGAATGAAAGAGATGAAAGGCTAGGCAGATGTGAGATGAATTTTGAATTTGTCTAGAAAAGAATGTATCTCCTTGGAAAGATTTGCATTGTTTGAACCTGCTCATAAATGAGGAGTCTTTTGTTTTCTGCTTATCTTGACAACTAAACATTAATGGCTACTAAAAAACAAAAAAAAACTAAAAAGCTACGTACCCCTGCACAAGTAAGGGGAAGGGATATTAAGGGGAAGGGATATTGTACGCAGCCTTACCCTTACATATGCAAAGAGGTTGTTTTCAGATTCGAACCCATTAAAGGCTACTAAGGATGTAAAATTATTCACTTGAGATTTGAGCTAATGGTTGTGGAAACTGAACTTGGTTGTGATTTTTCAGCAACTTGCTTCACATGGGCTGTTTGATGTACATGTAAAGGCTACAGGTGACATACATATTGATGATCATCACACAAATGAAGACGTTGCCCTTGCTATTGGAACAGTATGCAAACCATTACATTAGCTGATTCTTTCTTTTTGATTTTCTATATTACAATTGTTCCTTGCAACTTAAATGTGCTTTATTATCTTGCATTGAAGATTCACATGCAAGTTATATCTTTATATTTCATCTTTTCCTTTCTATGCACTATGGCATCTAAGTAATTGCTGACAATTCTAACAACTATAATGCCAATTCAAATCTTATACAAACAAGGTTTTTTTAATTACGCTAGTCTTTATTTTTTTAATAAATTTGCATTTATCTATCATCTTGTTAGAACTAAGAGGTTTCTATTACTACATCTTCAGGCTTTGCTGCATGCCCTTGGTGATAGGAAGGGTATTAACCGGTTTGGTAACTTCTCTGCTCCACTTGATGAAGCATTAATACATGTTTCACTGGTAATTTGCATACTTTTTGTAGAAATAATCATCAATTATTAGTTAATGTTACATATAGGTTGCAGGAAAGTGTGATTTGTCCTTGCTTATAAACATGGTGAATGGATAAACACACTTTGAAAAGTGTTTCGACTTTTTATGTGTAACCTTGATATTGGTAATATGCATCAATAAATTCAAATTACTCCTAAAGTTTGGTTACTTCAGACAAAGGGGCACCACACATATGAGCTCGTGATGAGACTCATTCATTAATTAGCTCTAGAAGTACTTGTACACAATACTTCTGAATGGAAATTAGAAAGTTCTAGTGTCCAATCTGATCACTTTTATAAGCTTATTTTTCCCCCTATAAATTTGTTATATATTTAATTAATTTAGGACATCTTTTCTCCATTACTGTTCAGATTCCCAGATGTCAACAGTTAGTCACTAGTTATAGTAGAGCATCACATCAATAGTTAGTTAGAGTGGCTGGAAGGATAGAAGTTTTAGCTTAAATAGAAGTAGTGGCAGAAGGAAATGTCATCCAGATTTCTTAGTATTGGGTAAACTGAACAGTAGGTCAGTTGTGAGGTGACACATATGAGCTTGTGATGAGGCTCATTCATTAATTAGCTCTAGAAGTACTTGTACACAATACTTCTGAATGGAAATTAGAAAGTTCTAGTGTCCAATCTTTCTCTTTCTGTTCATTTTTTACTCAAGCAATAAAATTTCTCTTATTTTCTCTAAACTTCCCTCATGGGTTCCTCGCACACTTACTTTTTCAGGATTTGTCTGGCCGACCACATCTAAGTTATAATTTGGACATACCCACTCAGAGGGTTGGGACATATGATACTCAGGTAGTGTATGTTGTTATGTTGTTTAATTACTTCATTAAAGTATAGAATTTTGCCTATTGAGCTTCTGATGTTTCCAAATATTTTTTTAATGTGAATCATCTTTCATGCTTCTTGTTCCTTTTGTCTTTCCCTTTATTCTTATTATTTACTAATGAACTTGCTGGATATCCTCATTTATAGTTGGTGGAGCATTTCTTCCAATCCCTGGTGAACACGTCTGGTATGACACTTCACATTCGACAGGTATTAATACATAGAACTTCATAATCAGTTATAGTCATTAAATCTGTAAATATATTCATGCATATCATTATGAAAGAAACATACTGAATGTTATAGATGTTTTACCAGGGCTCTTTGATGTATCCCAAAGCCACATAGGTTAGAAATTGAGATATTGTTTCTATTTTCTCTATGCATCGACAGATGATAGACTACATAATCCAACTTGAGGCTTATGCTTTTTTCTAGTTAATGTTTTATATTCCAATATTGAAAACCTTTTAACAGAATATATATGAATTCCTCTGAGCACAGCTTGCTGGGAAAAATTCTCATCATATTATTGAGGCAACCTTCAAAGCTTTTGCTCGGGCTCTTCGACAAGCAACAGAGTATGATCCACGTCGCCGTGGAACTATACCAAGGTATGGTATCTTTGAAATTGCCTTTTGATTTCGTGGGTAGAAGACGAGAATTATATTTTATTCACTTTATTATTTGCTGCTAGTATTACTTGAAAACCATTTTAATATTTTTCTCTTCTCGTTCTTTGATAACAAAGACGATATCTCTGCTCTATAGGATCAAACCACCTCAATCATTTTTATTCTTTACATGCTTTGCATTCACATTTGCTATATGTCTATGAAAATTATGAATATCCTTGAATCTGCTTTTCATGTAAAAAGCTAATACTATCCATCGATTTCTATGTGCAGTTCGAAAGGGGTTCTGTCCCGTAGCTAATATTTTTCTGGCGGTGGACCTTCATGGCTCCACAATCACAGTCCTTAGATGCTGTGTGATGGATAAATGCTTGTGCGGGGGCAGTATTTGTGATAGAACACTGACCTCTGTAAACAATATTGTTGTACGTATACTTATTTCTGGAAATAAAAATAGTTTTTCTAGTGTTTTTTGGTGTACATTTTTTAAATAAAATAACTGGAATTACATTTTTGGTTTTTTTGTCGTGACCGGTCCAGTTGTTATGTACTCAGAAAGGAAATATTTGTTAGTGCTCCAGAAACATGTGCCCTGCCCCCCCACTCGTTTCCACTTTTCCCACTCACCAAATATTACTTTTTATATCATATAAAATTATAATATAAATACATTTATATCATCTAATTTTATTTAATTATTTAAAAAGAGGATAATAATTAAAAATATTGTTAGTTTTAAGATGGTAATTTATTTAAAATAAATTAAAATATCAAGTGATGATTATTTTAAAGTATATAATTATCAAATTCTAAGTTCTAGCTAAGTACTTGAATGCTTTTTTTTATGTCAAGTTCCTTATTAGCAGGATTGAGTATGACTAATGTTATACTGTTTTGTGGAGGGATAGAAGAAAAGCACACGAAATAAGTGTAAAAAATGAAGAGTTTAATATCTATTTGTATAAAATTTATACTTGGTCAAACAATAAAAAATATGATGCATATATGAATTTTAAGATAATTAATAATTTATTATATAATGATTTATGAAGGGATGCTGATGTAAATTTCTTTTCATATTATTGATACATTTCCTATTTACTTGTAAATAAAAGAAAGTACAAAAGATAAAATGGTATCTTGTTATTTTTCTTTTGAGATAAAGAACACATAAAGTATAAAGAGACTCAATTTTCCGGATGTTCTACAAAAATAGAAACAATAATTTTGTTTCTGCGGTGAACGTGGATCGAACACGTGACCTTCAGATCTTCAGTCTGACGCTCTCCCAACTGAGCTATCCCCGCATGTTTATTTTTTATGCACAATTTTAAAAACAAATCTAGAAAATATGAAAGTAACTTGCTTCGTAAAGCTTACAAAGGGAAGGGAAGGGAAGGAGTCGTAGAGCAGAAGACCCCGCGGTGAAATCAAGCAAAGATCTCACATCGCAGGATGGCCGGCGGCAACCATCCCAAGTCTTCCCATCACAACAAACCTCCCCCCTCCGCCTCCCACCGCAAATCCCGCTGGGAACCCAACTCCTCCTCCTCCGCCAAATCCCCAGCCGATCCCAAATCATCAGCCGCCGCTTCTCCCAAGCCCAAGCCCAACTCCAACCCTAACCCTAGCCCCAAACACCTCCCCTTCCCCTTCCCGGACCCCGCCCCTCTGGGCCCTCCTCCTCCTCCCGCCTACGGCTTCCACATGCTCGAACGCCGCACCATCGTCCTCGCCGACGGCAGCGTCCGCTCCTACTTCGCCCTCCCTCCCGATTACCAAAACTTCGCCCCCCGCCCTCTCGACCTCCCTCCCCGCTTCCCCCCTCCCCTCAGCCCCGCTCGCTTCCGCCTCCCCGACTACCCACACGCCGCCGCCGCCAAGCGAAAGTACGGCGACGATGACGGCGGTCCCAGGGATGACCTCGCCAGGCAGAGGGAGCAGCTTATCCGTAACGCCAATGGCCTTTCCAGGGAGCAATTCTCTGCGGGCCCCAGTGAGTTGAGGCCCTCCAAGCACTCCAGGCTCGATGGGTCGAATTCTACTAGGCACTCTCATGTGGATCATGACGCGTTGAAGAAAGCCTTTTGTAACTTTGCGAAGCTCATTAATGAGAATGTCTCGCAGAAGAGGACTTACTTGGAAGATGGGAAGCAGGGGCGCCTTCATTGTCTTGTTTGTGGCTCTGGCACTGGCAGGTTTGCTGCAATTCAGATGATTACCATTGTTTCTTCCAAGTTTGTTTGCTTTCAGTTTATTTATCTATAGCTTTAAAAACAAGGTAATAGTTGAATGACTCGAGGGTGATGTGTGGTTTTGGTAGCTTCAGGCAAGATGCACCAAAAAATTAGATGATCAAGAACCAGGGGGGATAGTAAAATATGAATATTTCGCGATATGTTTCCGTATAGGTTTAACTATGCGAGAATTGCGTAACAATCATAGTCAAAACGAGTAGCACAATTTAGGTAACTCAGCTTCTCGCTGCTAATATACCGAAGACCGACTGACTACTAGTCATGTTGTAATATTTTGGAGGCATTAAAAGTGTGCCTTGCCTGAACCAAAGTGTCTGGACTCTTGGCCAGCTAGACCTCTTGCGCCTCCTTTGTGAGAAAATATCATTTCTCAGTCTGGCTGGAATTAGTATGACAGCTGTTCATTTCTTGTAATATAGCTACGTGATTGTAAATCAGTGACTGTTGTAACTGTCAGATTAGATTCTAGATGGGTTCTATAACTCCTGTCCTGTACTATAAACTTCTGTTGCAAGCTTAATCTTTGTATGTTCATTCATTTTCTCATTTTCAATATACAGTAGGTTTTCCAAATTCTTCCCATTGTAGCATATCACTTCTGTTTTGTTAACTACGGTTTCCGACCCTCACAAAATCTAACAGCAATAGCATGTGGTCAGTTATTCACAAACCTAGCAAACTTGGTACTTCAAACAGGCTGTCAAATTCGGCTCTATGCTTATAGTTGACTGCATATAATCTAGTCATCAAGCTTCTGTCATGCTTGTGCGTATTAAGAGTTATCACTCTAGTCCATAAAACTCAACCGGTTTGGTGGTCACCTGTGAAATTTATACTTTACAGTACTGGAAATTAGTTTTGTAAAAATGTTTTGTGTTTGCATGTGATTTCATTTGGTCTGGTCAGGAAATGTCATAGAAGGATTTTTTATTGAGGTATAATTGGAAGCTAGTGAGTAGTGACGTACTAAGCCCTTGAAATTTCTCTACCTGTAGTTATGTTGTTTATATGGAGTAATTTCCATATGTATCCATATTGAACTGGCTAGTTTATCTGTTGAACTTGTATATTTCTGCAGTTGCTATAGTTCGTTAGACATAGTGGGAAATGGTATTGGTGGACCCGTTGCAGTAATTATGAAGTGAGTTGATGATTCTTTAGGATTTGATGGATTGAGAAACTTAATTCTTTCATCAGATATACTTATGATGCCATGGTTGCTTATCTCACAATTTCTATGTAGCTGTGATGATCTTTCTGTTTTGTTGACTGGCTTGTGGCTTGTTCTCATCTTTTGAAGCTATTTTGTTGCCATATAACATGGCTAGTGTTTTCTAATATGGAAGTGCCGCATTGACAACACTTCTGCTTTATTTTGGACTTTTTGTTTATATTTGTAACAAGTTTATAGCCCTTTATGCCTTTTAATATGGAAAAGCTTGTGCTTTCATTTTTCTTATATTATAGTGTTACTTGATTTAGATGGTGGGCCTTTGAGCAACGATAAGGTTGCTGCTTTTAGCAAGTCTGGATATGTGTCAGTTGGGGTTGGACGCACATCCTCTTGATGTGCCAAGAACTAGCTTCTGTGTTAATTTTAACATTTGACGTGAATTTGTGGGTAAACGTGGGATATAAACGCAGAACTGAACACACACTTTATGACCTAGGGTTTAGAGGTCACATGTTCAAATTGTGGGTACGGCCACTCTGCTTGCCCATGGGGTGGGGGTGGGGTAAGGCTGTCTATATCTACCCTCCCTAGATCCACTTGATGGGAGCCTCGTGTTGGTTTGCCTTTTTTCCCCCTCCCTTTTTTTCTAATGTTGCTTGATTTATGAAATGGATGACATTGCCATCAATTTTAGTAATTATTGTAATCTATGAAGGCAATATAGCCTTCCCTGTTCTGTAGTCTTTTGAACATGAGGTGCAGTGACTGTTCAAGTATGGTTATGTTGGTTATATTTATAACAACCAAGGCTATTTTGCTGTTTGTTGCAAAAGAAATTTAGGATCATGGCATTCTCTGAGGGTCATAGAGCTGCTCTTGATGGAGTAGGTTGTTCTTATTATCTTAAATAGATAAGCGGGCTTCATCCATCCCTGGCCTTTTCTGGAACCTTAGAACCATGCTTATTCCTTATACACTTTTTCCCTTGCTTCTCTAAAATTGATTTTATACTTTTTTTCTTGTGTGAGTTTTAGTGCTTATCTGTCCCTTTTCTACTAGAACTTAGCTTTATGAGTCTCAGGTTATGCCCTGTCAGTTCCCTTAGTGCATTGCTTCTGAAGTTGAGTTTCGGCATCATGTGTGGCCTGTAATCTGATATCTTTGCAAATAATTGAAATCTTTTGTGAACAGAAACTTTGGTTTGGTGAGAACAATTTTGGACCAATTAGTTGTCCTTCTGTATCACTTTAGAAAGAGCTTTATTTGTTTCGATGGAGGATGAGTATATGTTTTCCTGTTTAATACAAGATATAGTTGCTGATATATGTCATGCCCATGCAACTCATGATTTGGGACAGACAGCATACATGGAAAAATTGTTCCATTTGCAGTCATGCAATTTAAAGGATGTGTACTTTGGTCAATTTGTCTTTGAAAATTTTGGCATCTGCAACTGTTCAGTACCAAACTATGTCAAAGTGCTGATTAGAACCTCTCAGAGGTGGTGCTTCTCCATGTTTTCAGGTTTTCTTAAGTAGTTCCTTGGTGCTTTGATGTACTTTAGGATGTTGGTTCTCTTTGTGACTTGGTTTAAAAGAACATCTTTGGTTTTAAATGATAATGAAAGGAAGTAAATACGTGCTTTTAATTTGCCTTTTCTGTGTACTGACAGGATGAAAACCTAAAATATATTCTTCAATGCCCTTGATATGCCAACTTTCAGGTCTGCAAAAGATTTTCCAGATATGCATGCTCTCATTATGCACACATACAACCCAGATAATGCTGATTCATGTGTTGATCATTTGGGATTACACAAAGCTCTGTGTGTTTTAATGGGTTGGAACTACTCAAAGTCTCCTGATAACTCAAAGGCATATCAGTTTTTACCTGCTGACGAAGCAGCAGCAAATCAGGATGATCTGATCATGTGGCCACCTTTGGTGATCATTCATAACACAAATACCGGAAAAAATAGAGATGGTCGTATGGAGGGTTTGGGAAACAAAACGATGGATAATAAAATTAGAGGTATAACGTGACCCTCCATTCTTTATCATCTTCTCTATGATATCTATCTTTACAGTCTTAATGAGCTCAGGAAAAGCTTTCTTGCATGCATGCTGAGTCGGCCTTTTAGAGCAGTTTCAGTGGAAAACACCTAGTAGTCAGTTACCTTTCTGGCTTTCCCAATATTTTTTAGTTAGCCAACCTCCCTCTGCTTTAGGCTGCTGTTTAATGGAATACTCTTATGGCATTATCTCTTCAAAGATAATGAGATGAAAAGTCATTTTGATTTTATAGGATTTCCCATTAACATCAAATTAGAAACTGGGAGATTAGAGACTCATCCATAATTTGAAATACAATTTGTTATTTTATCGGACTTTCCATTAACATCAAAGAGTCTTGGAGTTGATTCTTCTGTCAAGGTTGCTCTTTGCATTCTTTTTAATCTTGAACAGAAATAATCCTGTCTTATATATTTTCATGGTAGGTTCTTGCTCTGGTTTGGCTATTGAATTTCAAAATTTATATTTATCAAAAGCTTTGTCACTTCTAATTTGTTTGACCTTTTTATTTCATTAGTTGTTACTTCCCAGTCTTCCCTTTTATGTCACGATTTGACATATGTAGTTGATATAGAATACAATAATATAAAACAGTTTTGTTGAAGCTGTTAACTCATATTCTCTATTTTTTATTTCTTTACATTTTCAAAATACCAACTGAGTATTGCTGTAACTTTCTGGTATTATGATTTGGTATGTAAAAAATAGCTTTTGATGTGTAGTTATTTGCTCTAAATGACTGAGCTTGATTCTCTCTAAACCTCTAGATGCATTTGCATTATAGCTTTGACAAGATTATGACAAATCATTGGTCACTTTCTATTTTAAGTTTCTTTCTACTTGGTCCTTCTGGATTTACTTGTATTAGGTTTCCAGAGTTTTTTGTCACAATACATCAATACTTGAGTCGAATAGATGGGTTAGGATTGTTGGATGGTTTTCATTCAATTTACATATTGGGTAAATTTCCTTGTAGTGAATCTGCATACTATTTTTATTTTTTTTGCATTTTTATTCCCTAAGGATTCAGCTCCTCAATAATCAATACAGATCACTCTTGATTTAGAGTGAAACTAGAGTGCATTGGACAGATGCTTGATGCTCATAAGCAGGAGTCACATGTCAATTGTTTAGGTGGTAGAAGCAAAGTTCATGCATGCAAAAGTATATGCAACTAACTGCAATCAGATGGTGAAAACTATGTCATTCCTCCACATGGTGCTTAGATATATAATAGACATTATCTTGTTTTTGGGACAGTTAAATCGAATTTTCCTTTCTTCTTTTCCCCAAGAATTACCATTCCATTGATTCAATAATAATAGTGACCATTGTACTCCTTTCCATTGCACTTGATGGTGACTGTTGCACTCCTTTTCTTTACACATTTCTTCTTCCTATCGAATAAACTGCTAAACATTGGCCTAGATTCATTATTAGTGTGGTCAATTACCTGTTCTGGGCAACTAAAACTTCCCTTCCACTCCACCCCATGATTGTTGATCTTTTAAGAAGAATTGTGAGCTCTGTAGTAAGAGTTGGTAATGGGATGAGTGTTTCTTTGCTTACCTCTTGTAATTACATACTGAATTATGAGAACTGGAAAACAATGGTGAGTAGCTCAAAACTGGGTTTTGATGCCATCATTGACAAAAAAATTATGGGATCCTTCAAAGCAGTACCTGGTACAAGGATATAAGCCAAAAAATAGAGAATAAAAGAGAGATTGGTCTTTGGATTTGAGAAATTTCTTTAATTTCATTTTGCCGATAGAAGGTTTATTAATTTGGGTTAGTTGAATAAGCTTACTTTCTGGAAGCCTAGCATGTTGACCCTTCCTAAATGTGTCCATTGTGTGGAAAGTGGAACACTATTTAGACTGTATATGTGACCTGAATGGAATCATGTCCTACAGCCCTCCCCCCCGCCCCCCCTCCTTCATAATTTGATTTATTGGATGATTCTTCTGTTTATTTTTAATTTCCTTTCACTAGCTTTATAGTTGTTTTCCTGGTAGATAGATGGAGATGTTCATGAATAGACCTTTCTACCTAGATTGCATATTTTTAGGGGATATTTATTTGTTAACTATGCGTTTATGCATGCCTACTTGTGTTCATATTTCAATGGCAGTTGATTGTACAACCAAGAAAGTAGGATGTGAATGTTATTATGGCATGACTCTTCATTTTGTGCCTATCTTTTCCTGGTGTTATTCTAGTTGTTGCTTAACTATGTTCTTCTTCATCTGATTTGACACCTAGCACTAAGGGTATTTGCTTAACTATGTTGTTTTGAGATGAATTGTGTTTGTGGACATATGAACCTGTCCATTTATACATGTAACTATGCACACTTTTAGCTGTGCATTTATGCTCGTGCATGTATTTATATTTAATGATTGTAGGTTGGAGATCAAGAAAGTACTTTTGGTGAATGTTATTATGGGATGGCTCTTTATTTTGTGTATAATTTCTGGACATTATTCTAGTTTATGCTTAACTTTGTTGCTTTTTGCATCAACCACCAAGGGTGTTTATTTTGAGATGGAGAATATTAAGTTGTGTAAGTGCATAACTTTCTTACTTGTCCATTTATGCATAGCCACATGTAGCAGATGATTTATGCAGATGCGTGTGTTTTTTATTAATATCTGATGGAACAATCAAGAAAATGATTAACATTATTGTGAGGATTGTTAGTTTTGTGTAAATAATTACCATACATTACTAGTTGATGCTTAACTGTATTGTTTCAGCACGTAGTGGTGATGATATATATATTTTGAGACCACGAGTTTTGAAAGGAAATATGTAGCTTATTAGCATTTTTAACTAGTCAAGGTAATGCTACTGCCTTGATCTTGAACAAGGTAAAAAGAAGTTGATTTGATCTATAGGTTTCCTGACCTGGATTCTGTTTTTGATTTGTATGAATTATGTTGTGCTTTAGTGTTTCGATACCTAATGTCATGCAAATTGAATTTTCAGCCAGGCGTGGCTTTATTAGATAATATTCTACCTTTCTCAAATCTCAATGACTGGTGTTGAATATTGTTTTTTTTTTTTTTTTTTCTGCTTGCATACTTTTTCTTTTGTGGGGGCTTCCATTTTTTCTCACCTTCTCTCACTTTTTTACCTCCATATAATTGCATCTGGCATCTTCTAAAACTCATTTTATTACCTGCTAGCTTGTGAGTTCATTTAATCTTTCTTCATGAATCGTGATTGTTGTCTTACTGCAAGTGTTTAGCTGGTTACTTTGTTATATTAAATTGTCTATAAGCTAATTCAGTTTAGACATGTTTTTGGTTTTAATCATATCTATAAGCTAATTCAGTTTAGACCTGTTTTTGGTTTTAATCATATTATATAAGATTAGACATTGAGCTGTTTTGTCCTAAGCAAATAAACCATCTATACCGTTGGATAGAAATTTAGATGACACAGAAAAATCTATCTCCAATATTTCCAATTTTTAACCACCTTCCTTATGGTCTATTTCGCTTGCTCATGTTGTCTTGTCTCTTGATTTAGATAGTTTCGTTACCATTCTGCCTTTGTTTTTTTCTCCTCTTCTACTTCCACTGGATTGCACTCCTTGTAGTTTTCCTTGACAAACAGCATTTGTTGGGCTCAAAATCTCCTTGAAAATGTAAATTACTTGGCCAATGTACATTTTATGGCAGCATTTATGCAAACAACTTCTTGTTAGGAAGCACTACCAAAATCTTGAAGTTATTTTCAATCATCCACTCATCTTTTTTTTTCCATCTGATATTCATGCATGGTTTTCCAGAGCTTGGATTTGTGGGTGGCAAATCAAAGTCATTATATGGAAGAGATGGTCATTTGGGCATAACACTGGTTAAATTTGCTGGGGACCAATCAGGCTTTAAGGAGGCCATTCGACTTGCTGAACACTTTGAGAAGGAAAACCATGGACGCAAGGATTGGGCCCGTGTGCAGTCACAAACATTAGGAAAGGATGATGAGAATAATGCAAACCTTGTGAAGGTGGATGAGAAAAAAGGAGATAAAAGGGTCTTGTATGGCTATCTTGGAACTGCTTTTGATCTTGACAAAGTTGATTTTGACACAAGGAAGAAGGCTGTCATAGAGAGCAGGAGAGAATACAAACCACCCATGTAGTTTTTGGACTATACATGGGAATGGCTATGTAAAATGGAATACATGGAAAGTTTTTCCAGTTGCATTATAATCCCGATTCCTGAAGATGATAAAAAGCTTTTATGTATTGTGCTGACCGTTTCATGTACAATAGGAGGCAGCATTGCCGTCATTTTTATTTTAATTCACATAATTTATTCTGAATTTTCCTGCCATAGTAATATTTAGGCACATTAAGAAGATTTGTTTGTCTTTCCACCATCTGACAACCTGGAACGCACTACTCACTTAAAGTCAATGACTGGAATCTAAAGTCTTGGTCTTGTCCTTGCTTTTCTCCATGTTGGCTGGGAACTGTTTGTTTACAGTTTAGATTTTTTCAATTACAATGGTGGGGCATGGAAATTTGTACGCATGATTTCCTGCCAACTCTGTAAATCCCTCATTAGTAGCCCTCCTAGTAGTTGATTGTTTGCAGTTCAGTTTAATTGATTGATGAAACCCTCTTCCTACTGCAAATTCCTAGTTGATTATTTCTTTACTTTATTTTTTTCTTTCTTTCGTTCTTTTAATTTTTGGACAAGGCAGTCAGTAGAAGGCTTGGTGATGATATAAAATTATAAATGATACTTTAATCTTGCGTTCTAAACTTGTGCTGATGTTTAAATGAAATTTTTTATGGGGTTAATGGATTCATAGCAACTATCACTGCTTAGTGATCGTATTCCAGCTTCCTTAAGTTATAGGCACCAATGCATTTTTTTTTTTTTTGTATATTTCTCTGCACATTAAGTGATGCGCAGAATTTTTTGATCGTAGAAATAAGTGGATTCTAGATCTTGCTGTCTGTACCACAGCGAGAGTAGTGTTTATAAATAACTGCAGATTATATACTCTGGCTAGTTACAAGATTTGCTGGCAGAGGTAGTTGTTTTTTGTTGGCGCATAAGGTAGTAAGGATTGTGTTCCTTTTAACTGATATCGTTTCTAAAGTGGGTAGTATGTATTTATCTTTGACTTAATTTAGTGTATTATTTATGTTATTAAAATTTAATGTTAATTGTCAATAGACGAGTTAGCATTAGAGAATTTTTTTTAATAGATATTAAAAGATCATATTATTGGTTTAGGTATTAGTGAGTTGTATGGGACGTTGTCAAAGGACAAGGTTTGATTACTTTTAAGGACTTCTTACTCTTGGGAGGTTATTCAACAATCAGCATCCGGACACACAAATGTGTGTGGAGTGGATAATTTAAGGTGTGCTCAATTTTATCTCGCTAATAGTGCTAAGTTGTGGGAAAATATTTGGGTAATTGGAGATACATTATTCAATCGTGTTTTTGTAATGAGTTTTTATATAATAATATTATATAGGTATCATTTTTAAGGTGTGTTATTGTTGAAGTCATTAAAATTTGCGATTAGATGACATACACGGTAAGGACATAGTGTATGTCATCTAATTTTGCAAATTTTTATAATGAGTTTTTATGTAATAATATTATATATGTGAAAATTTGCCATTAGATTACATGTACTATAAGGGCATATACTATTTGCTTTAATTCTATCTTAGCTTGTCATGTGACTGTATTCAAATAATACGAGTCATTAGTCACTGTTCAAACAAATTTGATATCTGAATACGTTTTCCCGGTGGTGGAAGCATCTGGTTAAGCAGTTATGGATTGGTGAATAGTGGTTAAGTGTGCTTAAATTCCCTGGATGCTGTATTGTATGCTTATTTGTGTGTTCTTGTGAAAGTCTCACATTTTCTTTCATTTTAAGAATAAAAATACCATTCCATTTTCTTTAAATTCCAATTCCTGAACTTGGTATTATATTATTTTACTTGATATCCCCCTTATTTGGGGAGTTTTTCTTCTTCGCTCGCGTTTCACTTCTTATTTTCCTTACCTTGTATGTCTGTTTTTTTGGCAATTGTTACCTTGTATATCTATCCATTATCCATTGAAATAAAGAAGGAAAAAATGGTATTTCCTTACCTTCTTTTTTCTTACTTTGTTTCTTATTTACACTCATTTACATATAGGTAAAAATTTTCAAATTTAAAGGAAAATAATATGTTGTCTTATTTTTCATGTAAGATAAAATACAAGAGTTTAATATGCACTAATGTTGTAAAAGATTTTATATTTTAATTAAATAAAAAATTAATATAATTTTTCACATAATAAAAATTAACAAATTTATCATATTATAAGCATAAATAGCTACTCTCTTAAAAAAAAAAAAAAGTATAAATAGCCATCATTCTAGTTGGTGCATTGATTATCCAGATGTGCCTTTTTTTAATTTGGTTGCCCATTATAACTTTTAATGGTACACTGGTCAGTTGTCGTCAGTCACTATTAAAATTCTCGTCGAAATCAAATCAACATATTATTTTCTCTATTTTTAAACCATTAAATTTGAGTGTCACACTAAAGACTTTAGCCTTTCTTCGTTTCAATAATTGTTTTCGCACTCTCTAGTCTATAAACCTAATTAGGCCTATTAATGCCTGAAAACTCATCTATGCTTTATTTTTTTATTCTTTGTGGTTAATGAAATCAAATGTATGTTTATATTTATATGTTTCAATTGTCATGGTTACTATTAAAGTTGTTTTATCTACAAAATAAACAAGACATTCGCATGAAATTTGTATTTAATATATGAAATAAACGTTGCAAAATTTCTTTGTTATACTTGTATTTTCTGCGTTAGCCCTATTTTTTAAAAGTATTTTTGGGAGGTAAATTAAGTCTAAACCTAGAAATTAAACTGACCTTTTAAGTTCCTAGATGTATATCAAAGAAAGTTTCCACACTTTAATACTGACTCAACTTTTTGTTTATAAATAAGTATTTTAAACATATGATCCCATGCCCATCAATTCATTATTATCTATATTTATTTATATCTTTCGTGAATGATCAAATCACGTTAACATAAAGGAATTTATAAAAAGAAAGAAAAATTACACTCTTGTTTGTGATATGATAGATAGTAAAACAATATAATTGATGGAATTTAATATTGACATAGATGTGATGATAGATCCAAGTTGAAGTTGAAGAATATCTTTGGTGAATTATACCTTATCCTAACACGCATTTGTACGCATGCATGTGTCTTTCTGCGATGGCAGGTACTGTACCCTCCACTCCACCCAAAGGCAAAGGCAAAGACCGACGCAATGTTTTTTGTTTTTAACCGTTTGAATTTAGGTTTAGATTACCTCCTTCCTTCCTTCATTCTCTTTTATTTACTTTTTCTGACTCTTCCCATGTGGAGCTCAGCACTCTTGTCCCACCCCACACATTCTCTCTCTGTCTTCGATTTCTGGGAAAGTTCCTTCTCTCATTCTCTGTACCAATTATACAACCAATATGGTATCTATTTAACATTCGCATACACAACAAAACATACTCTAATCTTATAGTATTTTATCATGTTACTATGTTAATAATAATGTTTCCTAGGACACTGTCACACATATAGCATCTGTACATTTTTTTAGAAGAAAAATAAATTATAAAAATGTTTAAGACTCATCATATGTATTATAATATTATTACTTGTAAAAAAAGTTATCGTTTAGTTATGATAATTTTTACCTTATTTCTATGTTTTTATAGCCTAATTTTATCACATGTATTCAAAATAACAATGTAACTAACACATTTAGTTCATTTAGTTAGATAATCTCTCTCAAGATTTCTGCGTATGAAACTAACTTTCCTTAATTTGTAAAGTTGTATTTATCTATATTATATTCTTATTTATGCTGGTAATAAAATGATATGTAAAGTAAGTATAATATTTTTGGACAAGAAAATGAAGGTATGAGAGAGAAACTTTAATTACATCAATCCTTATATTTATACATTGTCGGATTGAATTAATTACGCAATTTTAAAAAAAAAACTAAACTAAATTTGTTAAGTTGCTTTAGTTTAATTCACTTTGTGTTCATCCTCGAGTTGAGTAAAAACTAATAAAACCTTATTACTTTGTGTTTAGATACAATTTCATAATTTGAAATTTGATTGCCATTACGTGAGCCAATCAACCTAAAGCCTTCTTCTTCTGTCTGTACTGTACATGTACGAGGAATATAATGACATTTCAATTAAAACAAATAAATCTTGTTTGAATCAATCAACTCGACCCGTTTCTTTTCTTTAATTTATTATTATTATTATTATTATTATTATTATTATTATTATTATTATTATTTTGCGTGTATAATAAAAAAAATTATTTTTAGCTCAAAAGAATGATTATGTAAATCAAAAAATTCAATTTAACTATATAATTTAATAAATAAACTATATGCTGATTTTGATGAACCAAATAAATTACCCCGTTTGATTCATTTAGGTAAAATAAATAACTTCAAAACACATTTACCAATTAATTTTGATTGATCTAAATTTTCCTTTAAATTAACTAAATCAATTCATGGACACCTATAATTATTTTGTTTGATTTTAGTGTTAATTACAAGAAATATATTAAATACATTGGTTTATAAAGCTTATTATTATTATTTACTTAAATTATAAAATTTTATTTAATCTTCCAAAAATTATTTTATTACATTTGATCTTTCAAATTTTCAATTTTTTTAAGTCCTTGTTTTAACTCCATTAGTATTTTTTATTAAATATAAACTACCTCCACCTCATTTAAATAATGTGGCTAGGACTTAAACTGTTACTGTTAATTTACTTATTAATGTTTTTTTTCCTTCTCAAAATCAAATTCTACTAACATAGATAATATACGAATTTTAATTGTATGTATTTATTTGGAAACAATGAGTTATATATGATTTTTTTTCTAATCTTACAGCTCACGTACACTGAATGTTAATACTAAAAATTAAAATGTTAATATTAGAATAATTATTATTGTAAAATTTTAACTGAGTTATAAAGAACTTAAAAGGAAAAAAAAAATTAAGGGCCAAATGCTATAAAACTATATTTAAAAAACTAAAGTTAATATGATCAATATTCTAAAGAACAAAATTACATATAATCCTATAACATCAGAAGAATTATAGATGGTGAAAATGATAAGAGTTGTCCTACAAACAAAACTATAAGAGTTTTGACGTTGGTACACAAAAACGTTAGGTAGGAGTGGATGTAGTTAATATGATGCAGACTTGGATAACGTTTGACTTAATTCATTTTTTTGATTTTCAGTATTTTTACAAAGGAAAAATAGACTAAAAAGAATATTCAAAAATTCATAAAAAAATTAATGAACAAAAACCTTTAAAATAGATTTATAAAAATTTAATTAGAAGAGCTCTCACTTTTATAAAACAAAAAGTAAGAATAAATATTCTGTTTAACAGGGCAATATCAGAAAATTATCATATTTATTGTTTAATCGTAGTTTTTATTGAAAAAATAATAATAAAGATACGATATGCAAATAATAATAAATATAAATAATTGTTTTAAATGAATTAATTTTATTGCCGAACTATTTTAGTTAAAGGTCTGTTACTTTTTTTTATAAAAGTATATATATATATATATATATATATATATATATATATATATATATATATCAGAACAATATATTCTCGCACAGGAAGAAAACATTAAAACTGAACATATGCTTGAGTAGGTCACTGCAAGTCATGTTGTTGGCTTGGTAGTTGGCACTGTATTGTACATTGTTATGATTATAATTAATATGTTTATTATAATTAGTACTACACATACTTAAATAGCATATGCGATTGGAGTTTCGAGATTTAAAAAATGAATAGTTCAAATTAGAGATAATGACACAAAAGTCGTATGTGGCAGTCGATAAAGGGTTTAGGATTATTACACTAGTTTTACAAATAGCTGAGTTTTTTTTTTTTAAAAAAAACATTTGAAAGGAGAATTTGTTATTTATAGTAATTGTATTCAACTTAAATAATTTTATATAGAAAATACGTGTGATCTCATGTAAAAAGATAAAATAAATCATATATAAATAAGGGAAAATTTTGTTTGTTAAAAAAATGCTTGAATTTATTTTAAAAGTTATGTATGAAAAATCAACACTTGTCAATTGTAAGAGATAAATAAATGTTTATATTATTATAAGAATATACTTCGGCACTTGAAGATAAAAGTACCAAAACTATTCTGAACCATGCCTGGTTTTATTTATTTTTAAAGATACAATTTTAAATTTAATTTTCATAGTCTTTAAAAACAAAATCAGAGAAAAATTGTTTGATATACATTTTTTAAAACAATTAAGCAGGAAACATCAACATTTACCAATTATACATGGTAGTATAAGATTAAAAGTGTACTATATATATTATAAGAATATCATTAGACTTCAAGACAAAAAGCCATGAAAACTCTGTTATAAAAAAACATTTATTTGATTTTAGGGCTGATTTCTTTAAGCTTATTTTTAAGATAAAATAAATAGTTTTATGATTTTTAGATGTGTTTGTTTATTATTTTTTTTGTTGTAAATTTAAACTACCTATTACTTAATTTCATGATAAATGTAAGAAATATTTATACGATTAGTCAATAAAAAAATCTTCAATATAATTTTAAAATTATTTATCATAAAAATTAATAAATCCATCATATATATAATAATTGATAATTAGATTATAGTGTTTTTCTTAGTGTTAGTGCATAATGTGCATTTTAATTTTCTTTTATCTTATGTTCTTGTTTTAAAACTATAACTTTATTTGCTATTTTTGAAACAGTTATACAGATTACAGAAAGCAAGTATAGTATAGGTAGAAAAATGTTTCTGTTCTTACAATCTTATCTTGTTGGTAATGGACACCTAGTCTACTACTATCCGTACGCACTCCCGGCGCATACTAGCATCGCCCCTCAACCACTTTTTTCAGACCGCCATAACACGTGTCTCCACCTAACCCATCCACGTCATCACTGAGTCTTTCCCCCTCTCTTGATTTCATTTTACCTCCACCACCTTTACTCCTTCTCTCTCGTTCTTTCTTTCTTTCACATTGATTGATTGAAGCCAGCGAGTGAGTGAGCGAGCCAGGTAGGGTTTTCGGTGTTCCCCTCTTTGAGTTCGTTCGCGACGATGGGGTCCATCCCCGATCCAGGCGAGTTGAGCGAGTTGACTCAGCCGAGCTTCGACGAGTTCCAGCGCCAAACCTCCCTCATGACCAGCTGCACCCTCCTCTGGAAGGAGCTCTCCGACCACTTCTCCTCCCTCGAGCAAGACCTCAATCATAAATCCGAAGCCCTCAAGCGCAAGATTCGCACCCTCGACAACTCCACCTCCGACTCCCTCCGCCTCCTCGACCACCGCGAAACCTCCCTCGACGCCACTCTCCAGATCGCCCTCCGCACGCTCGACACGCGCCGCACCGCCGCTCTCTCCGCTCTCCTCCACGACGGCGACAACACCTCCCCCGACGGCGAGGTCGATGACACCGCTGGCCTCGTCCTTAAGCTCAAGTCCTTCTGCCTCCGCATGGACGCGTTCGGCTTCTTCGCCTTTGTCAGCGCCAAGAAGAAGGAGCTGGATGACCTACGCGCTGAGATGCCGGTGGCGCTGGCGGAGTGCGTCGATCCGGCGAAATTCGTGCTGGAGGCGATCTCGGAGGTGTTTCCGGTCGACAAGAGAGGGGAGAAGGCCGGCCACGACTTGGGCTGGGCCTGCGTCCTTGTCCTGGAGTCGCTGATCCCGGTCGTCGTCGACCCCGTCATCGGAAAATCGAGGCTGTTGGTTACCCCTACCGTGAAGGAGCAGGCCACGGAGATCGCCGAGACTTGGAAGAGCAGCCTGGAGGAGCGTGGCGGCGTGGAAAACGTGAAGACACCTGACGTCCACACTTTCTTGCAGCACGTTGTTACCTTCGGGATTGTCAAGAACGAGGACTCCGATTTGTACCGGAAGCTTGTTATTGCTTCCGCTTGGAGGAAACAGATGCCGAAGCTCGCTCTTTCGCTTGGTCTCGCTCAGCAAATGCCTGGTATAGTGACAATTAATTACAATTCTCTTAAATTGGTTTTGTGGATTTGTTTTTTGTTCAGCTGAAAATGTTGTGTTTGTGTGAATTGCTTGTAGATATGATTGAAGAGTTGATCAGCAAAGGGCAGCAGCTTGATGCGGTTCACTTTACCTATGAAGTGGGTCTGGTGGAAAAGTTCCCTCCTGTTCCCTTGTTGAAGTCTTTTCTCAAGGATGCTAAGAAAGTTGCGGCTTCTATTTTGGAAGATCCTAATAATGCAGGCCGAGCTGCGGTACTTTTCTCTCTTTTTAATATCTATTTCTCTGATTTTCTGTGGTTTTGGTTTAGTTCGTGAATGGATAAACTTTTCCATAAGCACTTGTAGTAGAATGAAATAAGTTAAAGTAAGAAGGGAAAATGAATTGAGCTTATCTCAATCTAAGATCAACTTATACATTTCAACTTTTGGAGAAGTTAAACATGAGAACTATTATAGTAGTTAAATTTTCGTTTATGGAGAACTTGGATTCATTTTACCTTTTATTTTTCTTCCATAACGGAGAAGATTATCCAAATAGACTATTAATATTTCTAGTTCAATGTTGTGGAAGCTGAACCCTCTTTTCTTTTATGCTGGATGAGTGGTAGGTAGCAAGTCTGTTATCTTGTGAATGTGTAGTTGATAGTTGATACAAGTTTTCTATTTTTGGTTTATTTTGTATAGACAGAGGATGCAGCTTATTAGAAATCAATGTACCTAGGATTCTGTTTTAAGATAGGGGAAGGCCGAAGTGAGTGGTGAGATCTGTCTGGGTGTTAGTGTTTGTAGTTGGTTAGATTCTGATTTGATTTCTGATTCTTCTCATCTATTTGTGTTGCTTCTTTGATTAGTTGGAAGGAAAAAAGGGGCTGGAAATGGTAAAAGCGCTCTATTTGTGTAGTATTTTCTTGAGTTAGTAGAAGTGGGTTTAATATATTAACGGATTTTTTTTTTCTATGGTGAATAAAATTTGGCAGTACCTAGCTGCAAGGAAAGAGCAGTCTGCACTCAGGGCTGTGATTAAATGCATTGAAGAATACAAACTTGATGATGAGTTCCCTCCAGAAAATCTGAAAAAGCGACTTGACCAGTTGGAGAAGGTGAAGACAGTGAAGACCGAGAAAAGGAAACCAGTCGCTGTTCCTGCCAATAAGAGAACTAGAGCAAGCAACAGTAATGGAGGTCCAATGCCACCAGCCAAAGCTGGGCGTTTGACTAATGCGTATGTATCATCTTTCCCTGCTGCTCCTACATTTGTCAGGTCTCCATCACACGGGCAATACCCAGCTGCTCTTCCACCATACCCTTCCCCACCCCACATGTATGGCAGCAGAAGTCCCCCAGCAAATCCTTATGCTGCTTATTCACCCGAGCCGGCACCAGCTATTGCAGGGTCTTACCCAGCAGCTCCCATGAACTATCCTCCTGCATATGGCGGCTATGGAAATGTTTTGGCTCCCACTTATCAGCAGGCTTACTACCGATAGAAATGACAACCTTTGAAGATGGTAACCACTGATATGACGACCTTGATCCAATTTACTTTTGCAATGTTGTTTGTAATCACTAACCGTTTAACGGTAGCAGTTCTGTGTGTTAATTATAACTACTGTCCCACTTCCTGCTCTGCATGGGGAGAAGTTGTATTTCTAATGTTGATCCCATAGTACTAGGTGATTGTGGAAAGTAACTAGGACGGCCAAGAAACATCAGAAACTCAACTACCACTGTTCGGTTTAGTTGTAGAAAGACTTACTATGTTTACATTATATGCTTATCTTGGGATCGAATTGAAGGAAAACAAAAAGAGAAAAAAAGGTAATCTGTTTCTTGGCAGCTGTTGACTATGGTATAAAGACTATAAAGGAAATAATTTTGTCTGAGATAAATGTTTTTCTGCATTCTTAATGCCGGACTATGGTATTTGTTAGTACTGCATTCAACCGTAGTAGTTTGTTACATTTCCGTTGTAGCATTTTTCTAGAGAATATAGTTTTAAATCTTGTTACAATTTATTCTTATGGATCTCTTTATTTACTAAAGACATGAAGTATTAATGAAGGAAACAAAGGGCAATTATGTATCCCTGAATATTAGGATAAAGTATTCAAACTACTTAACGAACTAAGCGCAACAACCCATAAAAAGAAGGAAGAAAGCATTCGGAACATAAGGTGGTTGTAAAGACCACTACGGAGGCAGGGAATCTTTGATGAGTACCCATAAAAAGAAGGAAGAAAGCATTCGGAACATAGGGTTGTCGCAAAGACCACTATGGAGGCAGGGAATCGTTGATGGGTTGTTCTGCATTCGCAATACCAAACTATGGTATTTGTTGGTTCAGCATTCAACCGTAATATCTTGTTACATTCCTTTTGTGGCATTCTTCTAAAGAATCATCTTATTTACTAAATGTATAAAGTATTAATGTTTTTCTTATGTTTTTGACAAATATTTCATTTTTTAAAATAAAATGTTAAGAAGATTATTGCAAAGATAATGTAGGAAGACTAGCATTAACTTCTCTTTTGTATAAGATGATGAGAGAAAATCTTATTTTCTGCATAATAGTAAATACCCTTTTCTCATTCTTTTCATTGAATCAACATGTAAATATATACAAGGCATAAGGCTAGTCAGAGGATAAGGACAAAGGTCCATTTCCTCTACAGCTAGTAATATAATAAAACAAAATATAAAAAGAAATAACAGCCAATAAGAATAAAACAACTAGCACCTATATAACAACTATCTATATCAGATGAATATTCTAGAATAGGAACAAAGGAAATATGCTGATATCCCCCCTCAAGTTGGAGCCATTATGTTGAGAAGGCCTTACTTGTGAATGTTTGTGTGAAAATAACTTGAATGAAGAGCTTTAGTAAAGATGTCTGCTGGTTGTTCTGAAAAAGGAATTGGCAGCAGGTGTATCGGTTCAGATTGTAATTTTTCTCGCACAACATGACAATCAATTTTTATATGCTTGCTTCTTTCATGAAAAATAGGATTATCAGCTATGAGGATTGTAGATCTATTGTCACAATATACTAGAGCAGGTGTTGTAATGACTGTTTGAAGGTCCCTAAATAGAAAATACAGCCACTGTAATTCACAAGTAAGAGCAGCCAAAGCCCTATACTCTGTCTTTGAGGAAGAACGAGAAACAGTGAATTGCTTCTTCGATTTCCAAGAAATTAGGGGTGACCCAATTAGAACAAAATACCTAGATGCTGGTCGCCTAGTATAAAGGTAGGATGCCCAATCAGAGTCAGCAAAGGGTGATATTTTAAGTGTGGAAGTAGCGGAAAAGAATAACCCTTTTTCAGGAGCATACTTCAAATATTTTAGGACCTTTTGAGCCGCATTCATGTGAGAATCCATTAGTTGTGACATAAATTGAGAAAGTCGTTGCACAACAGAGGCTATGTCAGGTCTTGTGGTGGTTAAATATATCAATTTCCCAATTAGGCGCCTATAACCGGGTTCATCATGGTAAGATTTTCCATCATTTGCAGATATTTTGATTGAAGGGTCCATAGGAATGGAAACCCCTTTTGCTGCAAGAAGGCCGCAATCTGCCAATAGCTCCATAGTATATTTCCTTTGGTTTACAACAATGACTCTCTTACTTCTTGCAATTTCATGGCCTAAAAATTATCTCAAGTTTCCAAGATCCTTAATTCTAAATTGTGAATCTAGAAAAGCCTTCACTGAGTAACATTCAAATCATTTCCAGCCAACTCTATATCATCAACATAGACCAAGATTATAGTTAAAGAATTATTAAGTTTCTTGACAAAGAGAGAATAATCTGTTGTAGATTGAGAAAAACCAAGAGAAGTAAGAGCTTGAGATAGCTTGAAGTACCATTAGCGACTAGCCTGCTTTAAACCGTACAAAGACTTGTTGAGTTTGCAAACCTTATTTGAGGAGTAAGTTGCAATGCCTGGAGGGAGACACATGTACACTTCCTTCATTCAAGTCTCCATGGAGGAAAGCGTTGTTCACGTCCAATTGCTCTAAGTGCCAATCATTGATAGCTGCAAGTGCCAAAACAGTTCTAACAGTAGTCATCTTAGCAACTGGTGAGAAAGTCTGAAAATAGTCCACCCCTTTTATTTGAGTATAACCTTTAGGATCCACTACTAAGAGAGATGTTCATTTATTAAAATATCCTATATATGTAGACGGGAAAAGGGAAGGGGTCAGATTTATCTTGATGGGAGCAAGAGTAATAATAGCCACTAATTTGGCTTTATACCTTTCAACCTTACCATTAACATGATATTTGATTTTATATACCCATTTACATCCAATAGGGTGTTTTCCTGGAGGAAGGTCAACAATAGTCCAAGTGTTATTCATTTCTAAAGCCCCTAACTCAGCTTTCCATGGCATTTTCCCAACAATCATAACCACATGCTTCTTCATAGTTCTTTGGTTCGCATAGGGTACTAACAAAGGTGCAAAAATTTCTGAAAGAAATAGAACAATTATTGTAGGCAATTACGGATGAAAGAGGGTAACTTACACTATTTTCTTGATCAGAATTCTTATAAGAAGATGTTTGATTCTTCCTTTAAAAGAATAGGTTGTGATGATAATCCTTGAGATATTCTGGTTGACGCAGTATTCTGGTTGTGCGTCTTAAACCATTTTGTTGCATGATTTCAGTATGTGAATGCTCTGTTTCATTTGTTTGAGTGGTTGTTTCATTTAGGTCAGGCTCGATGTTAGGTGTTTCAATGACAGTGTTTTCAGGTTCTTCCATTTGGAAAGGTGCATTATCATGTTCTGTCTCAATGGCATCTAGATTTGGATGAGTTGCTAGCAACACAACGTGGTAATGTTTTTCTCAGTGTTAACACTATTGTTGAAAGGAAAAACAGTTTCAAAGAAAATCACATTTCTAGAAATAAAAATTTCCTTTGAGTGTAAATCATGAAGTATATAACCCTTAGTCCCTTCCTTATATCCTATGAAGACAGATTTTCTAGCTCTTGAATTGAATTTAGTCCTATTTGCTTCTAAGGTGGAAGCATAGGCTAAACAACCAAAGACCTTTAAGTGCATAAAACAAGACAATTTGCTATATAATAACTCATGGTGTTTTTTATTTCCAAGGGAGTTGGCAATCTATTTATATAAAGAGTAGTGTAAAACTATTTAAATGAAATCTAAAAGTGAAATTAGAGATCATATTAAGCTATTCATTTGCTATATTAAAACTCAATTGCAAACAAAACTTAAGATTTTAAGAAGCTGACAATGGTGTTGAGTTTGCTATGAATGAGTGTTTTTCAGGTAAAGGGACCCTTCATTAAACAAGCTGTGTTGAGACACCCCAACAAAATAAGGTGGTTGAATGGAAACACCAACACATCTTAATATTGCAAGAGCTTTGTATTTTCACAAGCATGTCCAGAAAAGTTATCAACTAAGGTCAAAAAATATTTGTGACCATATAGAGAGATAACATAAAGGCTCCATATATCTGCATGTAGATCTAAAACTTTATTTGAATGTGATTCACTCAACTTGAAAGATAACTTTTTTTGTCTAGCACTATGACAAATATCACTTGGTGATAAATCATTGTATTTAATGTAAGGAAAATGCAAAGAGAAGAGTTTAAATTGAGATTTAGACACATGTCCAAATCTATAATGCCATAAGAAACTAGAATCAATGATTGTCTCTGTACTGTTGCAGCTAGATTGAATATTCTTATATTGATTATCTTCAAGATCTACCATAAGCAATCCATTCTTTAATTTAGCTGAACCAATAATCTTCTTGGTAATTTTATCTTTTTTTCTTTGGTAACTCAATTCAATCCGACCCAAATTTAATAGAACTGAATTGAATAATTGAAAACAAATGTTATTATTTTATTAACTTTAATTTTAACAAAAAAAAATCCTCAAAATTAGTAATTCACTATTGCTTCGTCCATTCCTTCAGTAGTTAGTGTTTATAGTTTCCTTGTTTTATAACTCATAGCTAATATTTAACAAAATCATAAAATTATTTTACCACTATTTTATTATTATTCACAATCTCTAACGTATAAATCAAAAGAATCATGCAATTATTACTTTTTATTATATATTTATTATGTAGTCAATCTAAATGGGTTCGATTCGGATTTGAAACTCATAAACCCATTACCCAATCTAATTGTAATTGAGTGCGCTAAAAAAACTCAATTCAAATCATAAAAACTTAATTGAATTAGATAGATTTGCGGTTTGGAATTTGGATGCAACTCGCTTACATCCTTAAATTATTGACATATTAATTATTTATTATATTTTTTTTTTCTTTTACTTCCTGCTTTTACATTTCAAATGAGTTTTACTATTCAGTATTTCATTAAAAAATAACACTTAAAACATCTACAACATTGTTTTTTTCTTTTTGAGGTTCTTAAGCTTAAGAATCCGTTCTTATATAAAATTATCATTCTCTTTCTATGTAAAATTTTCTTGAAGTAACAATAGTTATACATGAGTTGAATTAGTGTTTGATCTAGTGAATTAAATATATTGTGGTTTCTGATGCATGAAAACATATAGAATTATCATTGGAGGAGTCTAACCTGAATCCCAAACTTAGGAACAAATCTCATGTAATAAAAAATTCTTATGATTTCTTTAAAAATAATTATATATTATAGTGAGATCACTGGAATAACCTAGAAAAATACTCCATTTGTTTCTTTTTAATTGTCACTTTATTTTTAAAAAAATGTTTATTTTATTTATCATTTAAAAAGTGTAAGATAACATTAATATTATTCTCTTTTCAATTAATTTACAAATATATTTTTATTGTGATGTAGAAATAAAAAAATCATAATTATGTTATTACACTAACAAAAATTATTATATTTCTTGATTTCTTGGTAGAAATCTTAAAATACAGATTAATATCAATTCCAAATATAAATACCTACGGTAAAAGAAAATATGTGCTAATTTAATATGTAGTATAATTTAAATAATTTAAAATAAACTTAATAACTTTTTAATAATTTTTAATATGTATATTCTCGTGAAAATTTTAGATAAATGCTTTCTATCTTTTAATAATTAACTAAGATTTTTATATGTGTTCATTTTACATCTTTTATCCATTAGACAAACTCCTATTTCATAAAATTCTCTTAATTATGTTATAATTAGATTTTTTTTTCTCTTTTTATTTTATTTTATTTGGCATGCATACCCAGACTTGTCCAGTGATACTTAATTTTTAATAATGAATGTTTATTCTTACATGTGTTCTTGTTTTGATAGGCATCCATTACTTATATTAGATATCTATCCTCCGCCATAGTTATCTGGTTGTGTATTTTGTTTTCTTCTTGATTGTTATTAGATCGAGTAGCGTGCATAACTCTATCTAATGTCTTGGATCATGCATGCATGCGCAAGCCAAATAACAGAGACCGATGTAAAGACAAAACACTGAGTATCCTTTCCAAAAGCATGTCCAAGTTCATAAAATTGAGCCAAATTAAAATATTATGCAACCACAACCCATTTCATCACTGGCTGATCAAGATCGCTTCGTCCATGCCATGCACACCAACACGTACTCAACATGCACCTAAAATCTCTCACCATCTCAACCCACAAGCCAATACGTGCATTTCTAGTTCCTACGTCCACTATACCAATGCGACTCAACTCGATAATTAAAAAGCACAATCCATATTCTCTCCCGCGACATCAATTCAACACACGTCAACCTGCATGCCTCTCCCGTGGCCAAATGTCTACGCATAGATATACTTTAACAAGAGCCTTCTCTCTTGTAGAACTATAAATACCCACAACCTCAGTCCGTGTATTTTTCACCATATTCGATCGAGTAGTGTAATAACTAATAACATAAGCAATTAATATTAATTCCCTACTATGATGAGAGTGCGGTTTCCGTTGTTGGTGTTGCTGGGAAGTGTTTTCCTGGCATCAGTTTGTGTGTCATTAAAGGTGAGAGAGGATGAGAATAACCCTTTCTACTTGAGCAGCTCTAACAGCTTCCAAACTCTCTTTGAGAACCAAAACGGTCGCATTCGTCTCCTCCAGAGATTCAACAAACGCTCCCCGCAACTTGAGAACCTTCGAGACTACCGGATTCTCGAGTTTCAATCAAAACCCAACACAATCCTTCTCCCCCACCACGCTGACGCCGATTTCCTCCTCTTTGTCCTTAGCGGTTTGTATTTAACCCAATGTTAATTAGTGTTTGTAGAACATTAAAAGAAAAAATATTTTTATTAAAAAATGTATAAGATTATGCTGCTTATGACTGTTTTTATGTCTTTTTATGATTTTCATTTGATGCATGGTAATGAATTACATACAGGGAGAGCCATACTTATCTTGGTGAACAACGACGACAGAGACTCCTACAACCTTCACCCTGGCGATGCCCAGAGAATCCCAGCTGGAACCACTTACTATTTGGTTAACCCTCACGACCACCAGAATCTCAGAATAATCAAACTTGCCATACCCGTCAACAAACCTGGCAGATATTATGTATGTACTTCTCTTTCTTTCTTTATATATAACACATTCTTTCATTCTTCTTCTTCTAATAATAATTTATTTATTTCCAAAATGTACGTGATGACCATCAATTTAAATTTGCCCTTTCTCTCTCTGTAGGATTTCTTCCTATCTAGCACTCAAGCCCAACAATCCTACTTGCAAGGCTTCAGCCATAATATTCTAGAGACCTCCTTCCATGTAATAAGCAACTAACAGTACTCTATCTAATTATTTGCATTCCCATTTAGTGATTAGTCTAAATGAATGTCACACTAATTAAATATTAAAATGATAAAGAGCGAATTCGAGGAGATAAAAAGGGTTTTGTTTGGAGAGGAAGAGGAGCAGCAAGAGGGAGTGATTGTGGAACTGTCAAAGGAACATATTCGGGAACTGAGCAGACGTGCCAAATCTAGTTCAAGGAAAACCATTTCCTCCGAAGATGAACCATTCAACTTGAGAAGCCGCAAGCCCATCTATTCCAACAACTTTGGAAAGTTCTTTGAGATCACCCCTGAGAAAAACCCACAGCTACGGAACTTGGATGTCTTCCTCAGTTCTGTGGATATCAACGAGGTAAGCATAAAATTAAGAAAAACCATATAGACTAACTGAACTGGACAATTGCAGTTCAATTCACTCTCTTCTTAGATAACCTAATTATCGAGACTTTTAAATAATGATTTACTTTTTCTTTGTTCACAAATATAGGGAGCTCTTCTTCTACCACACTTCAATTCAAAGGCCATAGTGATATTAGTGATTAATGAAGGAGATGCAAACATTGAACTTGTTGGCCTAAGAGAACAACAACAGGAAGAGGAACCTTTGGAAGTGCAAAGGTACAGAGCTGAATTGTCTGAAGACGATATATTTGTAATCCCAGCAGCTTATCCATTTGTCGTCAACGCTACCTCAAACCTCAATTTCCTTGCTTTTGGTATCAATGCTGAGAACAACCAGAGGAACTTCCTTGCAGGTACTATACATATGATATTGAATACACTGTTACTAATCTTTTTTTAAAAACTTTTTTGCATGTGAAACATTAGCTTATTGGGTTATTTATTTCGAATTCTCTTGGGGCCTGATTGAAAAATTAAATTGAAGGCGAGAGAGACAATGTGGTAAGGCAGATGGAAAGAGAAGTGCAGGAGCTTGCGTTCCCTGGGTCTGCAGAAGATGTTGAGAGGCTATTAAAGAAGCAGGGGGAATCCTACTTTGTTGATGCTCAGCCTCAGCAGAAGGAGGAGGTGAGTAAGGGAAGAAAGGGTCCTTTGCCTTCAATCTTAGGTGCTCTCTACTGAATAACTACGTAAATGTATGCTGTAAGAGCTCATGGTGAGCGTGGAATCTATCTATCGGGCCATGTAACTATAATAACTTGAGCTCCACCTATCTTCTATCTACTACGAATAAATAAATCGAGCATATGATGCTTCTGTTTTGTAGTCTTCAACGGTTCAACTCTCTTCATATATATGCATGCATGGTTGCCACGTACTGATATATATGCTAAAGTAATTTACTCTCATGCTAAATTATCTGAATTAATTATGACAAGTACATTAAATTAGATATACCAGAAAGCGTTACTATTTAGAGGAGAAACCTCTTAGGCTCTTTCTAATTTCTTATTTTTTGACAACTACTAATTTATGACTGCCGCTTGGCTCTTAGGCAAATGATTTTTTTTTTCATTCTCCCGCTATTGGCTTCAACATTGGTGGATAAGTGATTTGAAAGGAAAAAAAAAATACAATAAAGAGTAGTTAAGAAGTTTTAAGATAAAGTTCCAGATTGAGAAGAGCGATATTGTAACAATCGTATTAGGGTTTTTGTTCTTCTGTGTAACAATGAAGCTAATAAGCAAGCCAAAATAATTAATTTTTTATTTATTTTCTATTTTAATTTAATAATTTTTATTTTGTTCAAAAATCTGATGTGATGATATTAATTGAAGTGTGTCAATTTAAATCATTTATTAATATAAATGATTATGATCTGTCCACCTCATCCTTTAAAATAAGTACATGTTGCATTTTACAGGAGTTCAATCCCTATTTATCTTACATTTTTTTATCTATTTCTTAAATTTTGGAAGTTAATCAATTGTTTACTTCTTTTGCTCGACTTGAAACAAAGTATCTTTAACTTGGTCTGTAATCTTAGCTCGACCTCAGTCAAGAAATCTATAATAATCAATAATTATTCTTACATCGAACACATGTACGCAGTATATTGTATGATATCCGTTCCATGTGTTCTTGTTTTGACAGGCGTGACAGCCTCCATAACTCTATTATTTGCAATTTATTGATTAGCTTGATGGTACTAGTCCGTGCTGATCAGTAACGCAACTTACCTCGTTAACTCTCTGGTCTCTTCAGTCTTGGATCACGCGGGAGAAAAAGCCAAAGAACAGATACCACTGAAAAGACGAAACATATAGTATCCTTTCAAAAACAATAATGTCCAAGTTCATGAAATAGATATTCTCATAAAAAAAAAGTGGATTTCCAACTAACTTAATTCTAATATGATGGATCATAAAAAAAAAAGTGAATTTCCACCTAACTTAATTCTAATATGATGGATCATAAAAAAAAAGTGGATTTCCACTTAACTTAATTCTAATACGATGGATCACTCCTTAATGGATCTATTATAATATTATTTTATAATGTATATTTACACTTAATTTAATTCCAAAAATTAATTTAAAAATTATTCCTCACTTATATACTTTATTTTGTCACTATTTTTAATCAAGGTAAAATTTGGATTTTTTTCAATAAATACAATAATTAACCATATCTTAATATAGGAATTTTATTATATCCTAATAAGTCGACGTTAATATCTATTCATTTTAATTCTTATTAATATAAAGAACTTATTTAATTTGATGACATAAAAATAAAACTAACTAATATAATTATTTTATAATATAAACCCACACTAATTACTAATTATTGAAATATAAAAAGTTCAAGATAGCCGCAAAGATCAGGGACGGTTCTGGGCCCATGCAAGGTGCCCAACCGCACAGGGCCCAAAAAAATAAGGGGCCTCAAATATTAAGTACTACAACATATGTTTAATATTAAAAACTAGAGGAGATGGTAATGTCTATTTTTAATAACCAAGAGGTCCAAGGTTCAATTCCTACCAACAACAATTTTTACTACTTTGATGATGAATTTATTTCTAAATTATGTCATTCTATTTATCTTTTTATTCGTCTGTAATAATTTATTGAGGAATCCCCAATTTTCAATTGTATCTTTTAAGTAGTATTTTTTCTTATCTTCTTTTTTCTCTCAAAAATGGAAATTTAGGGAAGTGCTTTATAAACATATGTATAAAAATAACATATTTCATTTAGCTTCT
>PYAF01003201.1:1921364-1953813 GCA_007407185.1 Glycine tomentella
GATATAAATTTATCCTTTTTTAATGGTAATCTGTATCATATACATTTTTTAATTGAAATTAAATTAATTTTAATAGAAGTTACCATTTTTTCATAGTCTAGAAACTATCATTTATAAAAGTAATCAGATAAATTATTATATAAAATACATTTATTAATAGTAATTGAATTAATTATGATACTAATTTGTATCATAATAATGATTTGATTATAATTAAAAATGGTAACTTGCGTCGTTGTTAATATAAATTTCAATTAAAAAGGTATATTACTATTTAAAAAGATAATGCGTGTTACTATTAATTTATTTAGTTTAAAAAACAACTTATATCTTCAATTAATTATAATTTATTTCTTAAAAATTTAACAAAACAGAAACATACTTTTTGTTGTATATTTTTTTGACACTCTCCTTCTGAACAAAGAAAATACAATTTAATTAATATAAATGTACACTTTATATAATGAAAATATGTTTCCATTAAAAAATATTTTGAAAATAATTAAAAATTTAAAAGCAACTAGGGGTGAGAATTACAACTCCCGTGCTCTTAAAGTATTCGTTGAACAATGGATTAAGTGATATAAGATTTTATTATATTTATATGAATAAGAACAATTATTTAATGAAAAATTTCATATTCAATTTACAGTGTAAAAAAAAATTGAGCTAAAAGCAATAGCATCACAAATAAATTTCATTACGTTAAAAAAAAAAAAAAATTTGAATGGTCACATACCACAAATAAAATTATTCTTTGATATCTGACATAAGGGGAAAAAAAGTAACTGCCAACATTTGCTATATGCATTAAGGTTTACTGGCCTATAAATTCTCACCGAAACTAATCTTCATTCCATCATTCTTGACCCATCCATCACTCTCCCCTTCCAATCTCATTTGCCTGTGCGATTTGCGAAGGAACAAATGGCCCACCTATCATCAACTACTTCTCTGATTCTTGGCCTTGTTATATTCACTTCAGGTACTTTTCTATAATTTATTTTTCTTTGATATTTTTTATACAACATGGTGCCCAGTCAATTTGGATGTCTCCCTGGTGTTCCAAAAATATTTATATTTCTATGCATAAAAAATGATTTAGAACTCTACACATAGCACCATTATTATAAAAAAAAACACACACTAATAAATATCTCTAAATTACTACATTACAAATTTGACTATTTTTTTTCCAGTGATATCCAAGGGGAACACCTGTGAGCTATCCGTAATTGGAGGTGGTTGTCCTGATTTAAACGAATGCACAGAAACGTGTCGTCCTTGTTATCGTGGCATAGGCGAAGTCCACGCGTACTGTGTACCTGCAAGTGGAGCAATTCCATATGCTCAATGTGTTTGTAGAATGATGAACGGTGCAGCTTGTAACCCTGTTGGACCACCGATTTGCCCCAGACCATGGCCACCTACTGCTACCATTGCCACCAATCACTCTCAAACTCACAATGCAACTCCTTAATTACTCAATGTTAACACCTACATATATAATGCAGGGTTATTACTTTATACACCAAGAGTCATGTCAACCATTTACATTTCAACCAATAAATGAATGAGAAATTTTACTGTCCCATTATAAATTTTGGGGGTTTTGGTGGAACACTTGCCTTTTATACTAATATTAGGTATCTTCTTTTATCATTCTACATCTTTCTTCTAGTTTTCACAATCTTTCTTAAAATGAGCATGAAATTCAAAATGTCCTACATGTGATGCAACTGGCTGAAAATGGCAATAATTTTTTCCACAACTCTGCAAAATGTTTCCAACTCCACATGCATATGTTATGCGTACATCCTTGAACTGTGGATCATTGCTTAATTCATCAAAACGTTCGAGCAAAATGCCCAGATGACTCAAGTCTCTGTTTTTGTAACTCTTTCTGTGTATGAACAAAAATTGGAATGAAATGGATGACCAAATATGGAAGACATTAAATTTGTTTATTTACTTTTTATCTTTTTAATCCATGATAACAAACAATAAATAATATTTTGATTATCAAATTAAATTCTAATCATATTAGTTTATAGTCAGTCAAAAACATTAAACTCAAATTATAAATTTTATACAAATAATACAACAATATAAAAAAATAATCAATATTGACATATTTATATTTTAATTAACATATGCAGTACAAAAAATAATATTAAAATAGAACAATTAATTCAAATGTGTATTTTGATAATGTATTATCACATATAATTTTTTCTTCAAATTATAAGATATAAATTATCTATTTTCATCATAAAAATATTAGGATTCATAATTTCCAGACTTTTCAATCATTTTAAACATTATTATACTAATGGAATCAAAATTAAATTTAGTATCAAGTATAAATATACCATTTAATGCTACTTTTATGCTAATTATATTTGATTGCAAATTAATTGTGATGCTGAATATTTAATTTTTTAATGAGGTTTACTTGATTAAGTTAATGGTTTTTGACTGATAATTAATTGATGTATTGCATATATTTAATTCCAAATTTTATTTAATAAAAGACATTATTAGTTTCCACTTCATATCAAATAATTCTTTTATAATGAATATCGTGATTGAGCAGTATACTTGGTGAAAATCTTTGCTGAGATACTCATTTGACGGTAAACAAGTTTTCTTTTCTAGTAATTTTTAGAATTTTTTGATATGTTTTTAATGTTAACTTTTAATTTTCAAATTTTTACATCTTTTTTCCTTTTTTTAATATATTTATCAAATTTTTTATTATCTTTTAAAATAAATTATAGTTTTTTTTTCATTTTATATTTTCAACTATTTAAATAACTAATTTTATTAAATATTATAATTTAATAAACTAATTTTTTAATTTCTAATTAGTTTTTTAATTAGTTTCCCCACACGTAACCTGAGAGAAAAGGAAATTTTGTTTGTGATGTGAAGGACAAATCAGCACATGTGCCCCTTGATTTTGAACATGAGAAATAAAGACTACGGAGAATAAGATTAGAGAATTTCTATAAAAACAAGTTAATAAATTAATTTTACCATATGAGGTAAGCTTAATTTGTTAATTTTTTAGTAAATTACGTTCGTGTTCATGTGTTTTACTTAAATTTCATCTTATATCTTTTTCTTTTTTTATATTATTTTTATCCCTTCTATCAACACAGTTAACTAATGTTAATTAAACTATGTGAGCGTACGAAATTGTCCTTATATTTTAATTGTAATTTATTCTAATTTTTTATTTTTTTATCTTATAATTTCTTTTATAGAGAATTTAGACAAACATGATCACATTCTTAGTTCTAATTAGCTCATGAAAATGCCTTCGACGTGTTTGGTAAAATTAACAAATATGCTCACGATCATATAAGTTGAAATGTAAGACACATGCGTGGGAGTATGGTGACGAAAAGGTATTGAGATAAATTAAAAAGGATATATTATTAAATTTTACATTATTATATTTGTGTTGTACGTGATTCATCAAGCAACGTACAAAATAAAAAGTTGTACAGTACTTTGGATAATTTGCCTGTCCTATTTTTTTTTATCCTGTACCGTCCCGCACATCAAACGGATCCTAAGCGTTGATAATTTGTTTAAAAAAAAGTACGTTAAAATGAGTATAATTAACCGTTAATATAACTGACAAACATATATATATATATATATATATTTGTTACCTTGATATTAATATAGATTATTCATTAATTTTGTGTATAACTTAATCTTTGTCAAAAAATATGAGCATAATTTTTAGTAAAATCTCTCATTTTAATTTTTAATCACATTTTTATTATCACTTGAACAATTTATTTGTGTAAAAATTAATAATAATCATCTTCAGAATCTTGTATAAATATAAGGCTCCTCATCGTGGCACCGGACAGAAGGGACAGCACAACACAACCTAGCCATTTTAGGTTGTGCCCCGTTTGCGGAATAATGCACAACACAAGTAAAAATGAAGAATTTACTAATATAGTTTTTTAAAAAAATTTACCAGAACAAATGCATAATCCAACTTTCAATGTCATCAGCTTCAACATAGGCGGTGAGCATCACCTGCCAAACCACCGTTTCGACACCACTGTTCAGGACTGCGGCTCCGGCCTCCGGCGCCGATGACAATATCTGTCCCGTCGTCCTGGAATTCCTCGTTGTTGACAATCCCGACGGCAACATCGAAGAGGACATGCGTGACATGCCTCTTCATCTGGTTCGTAATCATACATAGTATGGTTGCTGCAATCAAGTGGGATTTTTAATTGAAATAAATTCTCAAACATATGGAGGGCAGGTGGAGTTCTGTATGTAGAGGATGGAGTTTGTGATGTTGTTAAAAGAAGCAAGTTAAAAATAGTGCTCAGATAGCAAATGATTTCACTTTTTCGGATAAAGTTTATAGTTACAAAGGTCTTCAATATTGGAGGGTGCATGTGCGTCTTTATCAGGAATGAGGTGGAAGCATAGTGTTACTCTTTCAAATTAATGTGCTGGAATATTTATATTAGCAATGTTGAGAGTCAAAAGGCACATTTGTTTCTATCTTTGCTCTTGGTGTTGTCCTTGGGTGGGTATAATGTTCTTATAGTTGGCATGATAGTTCTAAGAGCTAGGTTGAATAGAGAGGAAACCACAAATTCGTAATTTTGGAGAGAAGAAGCATCGAGTAAATAGGAGAAGAGACAAGGTTGTTGCTTTGAACATGAAACTAAATAAACAAGATGCAACGGTGATGACAAAAGGCAGGAGACGTGCGGAAAGTTTAAGGAGATTTTTGTCTTTTCATGTTTTGTTCGGCAGGAAAACAACTTTGTCCCCTGTTTCAGTGAGTAACGAGTAACAAATTTCGGTGCTTTGCTCTGTCTCGCCTTACGTGTTTTGTCTAATGGCATGGCTAAGTTACAAATCAAACATAGAACAATTATTGTTATGTTTATTGTCTATCAAATTTTAACGAATCAAAGGTATTCTAAATTGTATTCTAAATGTTACATTAAGTAACTTTATGAAAACACTAAAAACTACTAATCAGCATTACCAAATCCAATTTGGATTGACTCAATTAAACCTAAAAGTGTTAATCATTGTATTTCAGTTGAATCGATCTACTTCGGCCAATTTTAAAAAAAAAATGAATTTTAAAATATAGATAAACTTTTCTTATTCAAATAATATTAATTATATACTTATATATAATATATACATATATAATTTAAAATTTGTAATATCTTAGGTTAAATCGGATTAATTATTAATTCATCTGTTAGACTACTAAGTCACTAACCTACTATTTTGATCGAATTAATAATCAGATCAAATTTCACAACTATATTACTAATTTCTTTAGTAAATCGAATCAATAATCAAATCGAGTTTCGTAACTATACTACTAATTTATTTAGTAAATACATATATTTTGATCAGACGAGAATTTTAATTAAACTACATCTAACTTGAAAACCTTGACAAACACACTCCATATATATAGACTCAATTGCATTCTACCAAAATGATGCTTCGGCTCGTCCTCTGTTTCCATTTCAGTCTATCTCAGATCTCATTCTTCGCATTTGATGATGGGGCCGAGGTATAGGCCTTGTAGTCATTTTCTGTTGGTACAGGATACTTTTTTTTTGATGCGTCATCATCTAAGTGATCTGTGCCTACAGTTTCTCCGTTATATTCGTCAGCTGTCTCTACAACATATATAGGAAGATAATAATTCAAATTAAATTACGTAGTCTAGAGTTGATAAATTTTGATAATTAAAAAAAATACATTGACACAAGGAGCATAATTAGTGATAAATATTAAACAAAATAGAATAACAATGTCGATGAGTCAGTCAATACTACTACTACTGCTATATTATCTTTTATTTTGTTTAACATTTATCCTGTCAAATAGTTTTAAGCAATGCCAATTGAAGAACACAGAGATCAGAAATAAGTTGCATGATCTTTGCAAGAGTGAAATATGGAAGTCCTAACTATTAATTACCTTATATATAATTAGTTAATTAAAAAAGAGTTTCTATCATATCCTCGCTAATTTAAATTTTTTTGATACTGTTAATTTTTTTAACCAATAATTATTAATATACATTGTCATGTCATTAGTTTGATATTTAATATTAAATTTATTAAATATTTCAATCTAATCCCCATTTAATTTAAATATTATTTCTGTTAAATGAACTTTTTAAGATTGAAAAACCAAACATACCGTCATATATGTTTGTGCAAACATCATGATAACTAGTATCTTAACATAGATTCAACCCTCCAAAACCCACCCCGCCTGCACTTAAACACTGCCATACATGCAGCACTTACAAATCTCTAAAGCTGAGAGCTGATATATAGCCTACATTTGGGATTTCTCTCTCCTTTGTGTAAAATACCTCTTAACCATCAAATTTGTGTGGGCGGTATTGGTATGTATATTAAAGACATGGTATCTCTGATACCGTTTCATATCTTTTATATATATATATATATATATATATATATATAACACATGCATATTTGTTAATTAAACAAAATATAGCCTACTTACACCTAGAGTAGATTGGTTTATATATGGGTAATGGATAGAAACATTCAATGCTACACAATTACGACTGTGTTTTGGAGTTTCGACACAATCACGACGCATTTGCACAATCATAACGGTCTTTTGGGGTTTTGAAAGAAAGAGAAAAAGAAAAAGAAAAAAAGATTTAACATGTTGGTTGAGGTTTGGTTTTATGATGTTAAAAAATTTATTTAACAAATAATATTTTAATTAAATAGGGACAAAATTGATATATTTAATAAATTTATTACTAAATATTAAAATAATAACATCACAATATAACTTAATAACTATTGGTTAAAAATTAACAATATCAAAATTCTTCAAATTAATGGAGTATCAAAGAAATTTTCTAATTAAAATAAAAATATTTTTGTATCGAAATCAAACTCATTATATATTATATATGGTCAAATTATAAGACAATTATCATTCTGATCCATGAATATATTTGACTTTTTAAAATCATCATATGACGTTGACATTTAAATGATTTTATTTTTAACAATATATAATAAGAGAGATAAGAATCACAATTCACATGGAAATTAACAAGATAACTTACCCCAAAGTATTGGGTTTTGGCACCGGCCACCACAAAACCATTTGCAAAATACCGCGGGGTATATGCAAGCATTGTTGCAATAATCGTTGCAGTCTTTTCGTCTTTCCTCGAGGGTTATTGCCTCAACACCTATAGCCACAACAAGGCACACCAACAACAATGCAACGTATTTGTTTGCCATCTCACCTTAATATTCCTTAATTTGTTTTCTTTTAATTACTTTGTTGGTAATAATTAATGGTGGTTTGTTAATTAGTTATTCCTCCTTCCATAGTTCCTTGTCCTAGCTTTCGAAGAATGATGGGTATATATAACTGGATGAATGACACCTGAACCTGAACCACAAAAAATGTTATGGTTCCTTGATAAAATTTGTTACAAGTGGCACACTCTTCATCGGCTTGCCTAATTGTTCTCGTGTTTGTTTATTACTATTTGTTTTATAATATCTATAACTATAATTAACATGCTAGCAAATTGTCTTGTACACGAAGAAAATGGATCAAAACTCCATAAATAGGAGCCATTGTTTATTACTATTTTAAATCTTTTACAAAATTTAAGTACTGTGCACATTTTACTCTTTCAATCATATCCATGTGTAATACATGTGAAGTAGCTATAAGATAGGAGGTGGATGTCCTGGTATGAAATGCATAACGTGTTATCCCTAATTATCGGGGTAATGGCGAAGTCCATGCATGTGTGTATAATCCAGTTGAACCACCATGCATGCATGCCCCAAACTATGGCCACCTACACGAACTATTTGTTTCTAGCCACAGCGAAACTCGTATATGAAACTCTAATGAATGTTGATATATCATGCTTGTTATTTAAACTATATAACTGATTGGGAGCACAGAGCACTAGCTATAGCTAGTAATACACTAATATATGTTAATTATATTCTGTGTAACAATTTTTTTTATTGATTAAAATTTATTAAAAGTTATAAAACCATTAGTGAGACTTGTTAAATAACTAGTAACCTAGTTAATCTTGTCTTGTCCATTTTCTTAATACAAAAACAAGAATAAAGATTAAAAAAAATACTATTTTTAAGGATACCTCATTTGTGATAACTTGATTTAATTCAGCTTGCATCTTGTTAATTTAGATAATTAGACGGTTATCTTTTTTTTTTCAAAGTAAATATTAATTCAAAAAATTAAAAATACATAAAACATGTTATCTGATAGCTAGAATACGAGGTTCGTGCAAATTCCAATATTTTTTTCATGCAAATTAGTATTTCTCATAACTTAATAACCTTAAATTTCCATGCTATATTTATGAATTTTTAAATAAAATTTATATTTTAACAGCTAATTAATTTTAAATGAAAATATATATTTTTTCCAATGTGATGTGTTTTTAATATAATATTTTAGGATATATAACTGAATTGTGACAACTTAGCAACATTAAATTTTCAAACCATATTTTATGGAATTTTCTAAAATATTTTAAATAAAATTTATATTTCATATAAAATCAATTAATTTATATGCATTAACTCAAATAATTTAGGATTCATAAATGGTAACAAATTAATAAGACCATTCTTGTTATGTTCATCCATCCAATAATATTATGTCAGGTAATTAAATTTTTATGTCAGTTTTGTTATGTTTTAACGTTGTTATGTTCATCTTTAAGACCGTTCTTGCACCCAGTTTTGACTTGGGGATAACTAAGTTTTATCAGGTTATTGCGTGAGAGTAGCCTCACACTTAAAAATTACAAAAAAAATATCATAAGACCAAAAAAATGTTTTCTAATATTTAACAGTTTTTTATTTTTAGTTTAACCGTTTAAGGGTGAAACGTATTTATCATTTTTTTGATGCGTTAATGAAACTATTTCTTTTTACAGACACTTTGTTTACCAATAGTATACATTTGAACCAAAAAATCTCCATAGTTGGTAAGTTGAACTCGATGGAAAAAAAAATATAAAACTTAATTTTGATATGGAACGGATTTAGAACTTTACATAATTGGAGGTTTAGAAAATTTTCTGATGAGTGAAAAAAAATGAAGTAATTAATTAACTATATAAAGATGTGAAGTTAAACCCATTTAAAAATATATAAAGGAAAAATCAGGAAAGATGTTTTGTGAAGTCTTCAGTGCATGCCTTTATTTGAAATATGAACGAATGCCTTTACTAGGCTCTCTGTTTACAATTGTGTTACCAACAACGATAACAAGCTTTTCTGCAATGGAAATTTTTTTTAATATTTTTACATAACCAATATTCATTTTGATGCAAAGCAAATACATCTCGTTAAATTCTTAAGTTCTATTTTTAATCATTTTAATATATATATTTACTATTATCGTTTTTATATAAATAAATAAACCCCGGTAATTAAAATGAAACCAGTCAAGAAAAGAAAGATATACAAGAAACCTGCTTCAATATACAAGAAAGATATACATTTTATTTGTACATGAAAGATGGATATATGAATACAATGAAAGAAACCCTGCTTCTATATACAGAGTTTTATTTGCTTGTAGTTAAGTTCTGGCAGTTATACAACGAACTAACAGCTAGTTTGTTATTATTGTTATGAACAGAAACTAGCTGGATTGTGACGCGAAACTATGCAACTAGGGTTGGGCAAGGCGTGACGAGGACGATGATGACGTGGCTGCTGCTAACAGTTTCAAGATCACGTCGACGTCAACACTCTCTGAAGAAAGAATGTTTTGCAGAACCTGATCGTCATGCCATTCCACGCAAGGCGACTGCAGCACGATCCTCTCCACCGGAACACCTCCCATGTCTTGGTACGCAGCAATCTTCACCTTCAGATGCAGAATGGTTTCGTCCTTGTCCACTTCGAAAGGGATGCGATCTTGCGACCTCGGCACTTTCACGTTCAGCGTCACCGTCGAAGGAGGAGGCGGCAGCGGATTTGGAACCATATGCGACGGTGACGGCTGAGGCGGCAGTGTCTGTGGCAGAAGGTGTGAGTGAGACACCGGCGGCGGAGGATGTTCGTCTTTGACTTGGACGAGAACGCACGAGCCAGGATCAAGATTGCAATGCGAAACGGTCCATTCGTCTTGGAGTTGGAGATCAAGTCCCGTATAGTACAAACTTTGGCGATGAATGGCAATGCCCTGATAGTTTTTCACCTTCTCTTTGAGATCGCGGATTGTTTCAGAGGGTGATACATTCAGAGAGAGAATTTTCCCCATCGGCAGGACATGAAACTTAATATTCATCATGATTGATTGTGTGAGTGATATTCATTTGGGAAACCAGCGTTCATGCATACTTGCTTTATATAGTTTCTTGAGTGGGTCCCCAATGGCCCAGAGTAAGGCCCACACATATCTCACTCTCTGTTTTTACATAAAGTGCGTGTTTTTATTAAATATTTATGTATTAATAATTATAAATTTCAACTTTATGAATTATATTTATACAATATAATATTATATTGTTATTAGTGTTGCTCATTTTAGATATATATTTCACACAAATAATTAAATTAAATATTTGAAACTTTATAATTTTTGGGTACATAATTTTCAATTTTATAAGTTATATTTACAGATTGTATTCATTCAATCTTCTCTCATATATTATCTTGTGATATTAACAGCTAAACCACCTTTGACGAATGAGAAAGAGAAACATAGCAATTACACAAACACAAACTCCTTTCGATATTGATGCTAGATCACGTCCGACGAATGTGAAGGAGAAATAGGCCTAGCCTCCTCCTTTGCATGGTCGATGGGCACGAGCAATGTGTAGAAGAATCAACTCCCTCATCTTCAATTTTTGCATACAAGAGTAACTTTCATTTCCTTCTTTTCATTCCTTTTTTAATTGTCAATTTTATCTTTTATTTTTATTATTAATTAATAGTTGAGGTGAAAAAAACAATATATTTAAAGACAACTAAGCGGGTGTCTAATGGGAGTATTGCACTATTTGGATGCTTGCCTATCCTTTTTTTTTTCTTTTTAAAATTTGAGTTTCTTAATGTGCTTGCTCTTAACACATACCACAATGAAGCACACTTCTAAATTTTCTTTCCTTTGTATTGTTAGGTAGTAGTGGCGATTTGATTATTGTAAACTATGCATCTTAAAAATTAATCTCCTTTCTTTTTCATCCTGACTTGCTAGAAAAATCCCATTGGATAGCACTTAATGCAATAGTTACACACTTTTGAATACTACTTTTATTCCATGTTAGTGCTCTTTGACATCATATTTCTATATGTTGATATTAGTTACTAGTTGCTCATTGGGTAATTAGGAGCATCTTATATGGTGTTTCTACTAAGTTTTTTTTTTGTTTGTTTTTAATTCTATTCATGTATTGTTTGTATGCTTGAGCTTTAAATTCATGTAGCTATTTGGTTTGACAAAGGAATGGACACCTTGTGTTTCACCTCCTTGCTTCTTGACAAATACGTATTCGAAATAAAAAACATTTGAAAAATATAAAAAAGGTTAATTTTGATATATATGTGCGGATTCGAGTTTTTTATGTTAGTTAGTTAATTAGATAGTTACTTGGCCGTTAATTAGTTACGGGATATCTCACTCTATGCTATTGCTTAATGCTTATCTTCCCGTGCAGCAGTTCTAATTTCTTTGTTGTGTACTTCCATCTAAATATAAAGTAAACGTTGAGGAAATTTGAGTTGACTATTTCTTAATAACTAATTCGTTTTTCTTTTTTTACTAAATGCTATTTAGTATTTACATATGCATATAATATATAAAGGAAATTACAATAACCTTCGATTTCACTCAACTGATTTGTATGTTGAAACATTAATGATTTGGTTTAGAGTTTTTTTATAACTTTTTTTTATCAAAATTTTCTCATATGCATGAAGGAGGAATAGAATGACATTTAAAAAAAGTTACAAATTAAATAAGTCATATAATTTATTATTATCAAATATATTTAAAAGAATTTGTGTAAGTTTTAAAAATTAAGAAAAAATGTGTGTAAGAAGAATTTTTGTGTTTTTCATTGCACTTAGAGATACATATGTAGACATATCATCCTATCAAGTCAACATTTATTTTTCTTGATTCAGATTCTTTTGCAAAGTTAATAATCATTTATTTTCTAAATCATTATGTTTTATTTTATGTTATACCTATCCATAGTCATGATATTAGAAAAGAAGCAATTTAATGTTGAAAAAGCATTAAATGGATAGTAAAAATCATTACATCAAGAGTGTTTGATTGTCAACTCCCAACAATAAGTAATTTAGTCTCTCATAGTCATGAGAGGTTAAAAAAATACAAGATGAAGCAAGGGAATGGAAGAAAGGGACTCCAAATGAGTGAGTTTCTACTTTCCTTCGTGCCTTAGTGTTTGTCCCCTCATAAGACAATGCTTCCTCTTTTTATTCTTCAAAATGTTGCATAGTCATGTTTTTCAAAAATAAATGTTCGTTAAGTCTGCATGTGAGCGCTAAACGCACATGCAAAGTCCAGTTGACTTAAGTGATCACGTGTTAATTCTTCAATTGCGTGCTTAGCATGCATGCACGATACAATTGACCTTCCGTTTGACTTCTTGCGCTGAGAGTACATTGACTCGCTGAGCTCGTTGCTCCAATTGTTCAACATCTTCTAGACCTCCTGTCAAATTCTACAAAAAATGAAACCAAAACAATGTAAGTTCACGAACTTTAGCATTCTCTGGATAAAAATTTAGAATAAGCTAAATTCCTATCTTTTTAGATCAAAAGAAGCAAAGAGAATAAATTAGATAATTACTATGATTTAAATGTACAGATTAAGTATGCATAACAATTATCACTTTTACATTTTAAGTGTTTTGATAAAATTACAAAAGAGCTTAAGTTTTGTTTTTTATTTATTTCTTATGTTGTTTTTTTGGCTTAACTATACCATTGTTGCCTCAATTATTTATAAAAGTTCAATTGGATCTCTTAATTCTTAAAAAGTTTAATCAGATTATTGAATTATTAAAATACTACAATTATATCATTTTCGTATAATTGTAACTAACATCGTTAAGTTGCAATTTTTGGTGGTTTAAATTTGTGAATAGTGTTAATTTTTAATTATTACTATATTTATTATGATTTTGCAACATAGAAATATGGTTGTGTTGCATATTATTAAGGTTTAATTGCATTTTTTATCTCTAATTTTTATCCTACGTCATTTATCCATTAATAAGCATAAGTCGATGATAAAATTTGATAGTAAATGATGAAGGATAAAATTCGTAAATTTATGAAAAGTTAGAAATAAAATAGGCCAAACTAATTTATTGGAGATAAAATTTTCCAAAAATTAAAAAATGCACTAAGCCTATTATTAAACAAATCATTTTTCTTGTTGTGATATTTTCAAAATATTTGATTAAAAGGATAACTTGTGTCATAATTACTTTGATCACGATTAATATAATTTGTATCATAATTAATTCAAGAATAATTAAAAAGATAACTTGTGTCATAATTAATTACTTTGATTACAATTAAGGAATTAATTATATTATTAAGCAAGTCTAGTTTTTTAAGTAACCATTAAGTTTCCTTATTTCCAAATATTATCTCGTTTAGATTGTCTAGATAGAGTGTGTTTGATTTTCCGCTAAAACTTTAACAGAATTTTTCTACTTTCGAAGACAAGAAAATAAAAGTAAGTTCCTTATTAATTAAAATGAAAGCTAGTTATATGAGTTATCCAAATACGTTCATAGTAGTTGGTTTGTTACACGCTAGTAATTGTTGCAAATCGTCGTTGGGTTGGTATCTTACTTGAGCCTTTAAATAGTTGTCATTGATGGCCTTCTTATGTACGTAGAAGACTATTTCAACCATTGTTGGAAGGTGACTGTGTGACTCTGGTTTTAAATTTTAATAACAATGGTTAAGCCTCAAAATTCACAGAGTTGAAGAAGAATATAACAAGGACTATTTTGTGTTGATAATCGTAACATATGGAGTAAAACTTTCATTTTTTTTCACACAAAGACTAAATTGCAAAGTAATACAACCTATAAGTACTAATTCGCAAATACTATCAACTATACAAATTAAATGATTAATTTTTAACTGTGTCATTACCATATATCATCCATGTTTTCCACGCCAACCACATAAGCCACTTCGTCAACAAACTTAAATCTAGGACCAATCCTTAACTAAAATGTAGATGTAGGGACTAAATCTTACAAAATTTCAATATAAGAATTAACATTTAAATTTGTGTCAATGCAAATTAAATGATTGTTAAACCTTACAAAAATGTGTTCATTGATTAGTCATCAAAAACTACTTATCGCCGATAATTTTTCACTATTATCAATGACCATCCAATACATGAATTTTTTATAGTAAATATTTGGATTGATAAAATTCAATTTTTTAAATTTTTTTTTACCAAAATACACTTATATCATTTCATTAATAATCAGCTGCTCAATGTAGGAAGTAACGATTAAAAGTATAGACGAAGTAAAGATGGAGTAACCTAACAAGCAGTGACATCCAAGGGAGACAAACAAATTTTATTTTATTTTAAAAAAAAAACTAAAAGAAAAATTTATAAAAAAAAATATTTTTGAGTTGATATATGCTTAGTTATTTTTCTATTAGTAGATCATATATCTAGTTTTAAACACAAAATTAATAATTTAAATTTATTTATTTATTAAACAATTATTTGTTAAAAGTTAGATATTTAAATAATTATGTAAAAAAAATTGATCTCCCCTCTAATACACCCTTAGATCCATCCCTGCTAACAAGCATATGAGTAATACCATTGACTTGTCTGGTAACAAAATCAATATCATAGGACTAATTGAGTCCTAGAGTTTTTAAGGCCATCGTAAATGGTAATTAAATTTCTAGTGTCTTGAAGTTGCTTTAAATTAATTTCAAGGACATACTCTTTTAGTTTTATTAGAAACCTACTCGAAAATTCTCAAATATTTTTAAGATTTACTAAGTAGTTTAACCAATAAAATTACTTACGAGTAAGAATGCTTGATTTACTAAGTAGTTTATAAAAAAATAAGAACAATATATATATATATTGTTATATTTTATTTGAATGATTATGATTAAAATTAAAAGCACATAATTTTTTTAAGTAATTATATAATAATTAATTTTTTATTATATATATATATGGTAAAAAATTTACAATGGAACTTAACATTAATAACATAAAGACTATATGCAGATTAAGCAACATATAAAAACGAAAAAGAAAGAAAGAAATGAAGGGCAATTAGTCAGTAATAATAGAAGAGAACCAGAATAACATTGATAATATTTTAATGGTATTACTATCAAGCTGGTTAATGACAGGAAGAGGAAAGGAAGATAAGGATGTGCTATAGACAATGCAAAAGTGTCCTAGTTCATAAGAAAGCCTTTCTACTGAACATAAATATATATAGCATTCTGTCAATCATGCTTTAATTTGCCCCCATCCTTCTATAGTTCTATTACTTTTCGGTTGGTAGGCGTTATGATCTAGACTCCCTGGATCATAGAGAGAGACATTTCAAAATCACAGTCTAAAATAATAAAATTTTTATAAAGTTTTACGTAGATGCAAGAAACATAACTGACGATAAATATTAACTATGTCAATAATACTATTATAATATTATTTGCTACTATTTTTGTTTAAAACTTATCGTGCCAAATTTTCAAATGACGGCAATTGATGTAAACGATCAAGAAAAATGCGTTATATAGAATAATGTTTTTTTTTTTCTTTCTTTAAACCGTTTTTGTCTGACAAAAAGGTACTTAAATACATAATTTTGTTTTTGCTACATACTTACAATTTTAAATATGATGAAAACACTTATGTATGACAGGAGCATGACCTAGATTAGAGGTCATAAAATTGGTCACCTATAACCTGAGTTGGGCTTCAAAGTTTATTGGATCAAACAAAAAATCTTTTTATTTGAGCCCATAAAATAACGAATATAATGATGTATAGACACCTTTATATGTTATTTAATATCTTGAGAGAAAAAGAGATAAATATAGATATTAATAGGTAATATGATTTGATGAAAAAAGAGAGATTGAAAAAAAAAATCAATTAAGTGATATAAAATATGAATATAAAAAAAAATCAGAACTCTAAAATAACCACACAAACTTGATATCTGAACTTTTAGTGTTTTACACTTCATATAACTACTAAAAATTCTTTTTTTTACCTTCTAAATATTACCCCTCTAACTATACCTTACATACACTACCGTACAAAAGAATTTAATTTATCTTTCTAAATAATAGTGATTGTTATAATTTAAAATAATGACATACCAATCATAATAATATAAAATTTATTTTAAAAAATGATTCCTCTTCAATAAGTTAAATCTAAAAATCAAAATAAAATACGACAAAAATACATGATATGAAAAATGAATTATTTAAGAGGATAAAAAAATAAAAACTATAAAATGAACACTCAAAATTATAACGCATACCGGAGATCATAAAGAGATAAAACTTACTCCTAGTTGAGTGCCTCCGGAGGGATAATTAGTTGATCCATCCGACACACTTAGGAAAAAAAAACAGCATTAGTTATAACATTCAAGATTATTATCCGGATAAAAAAAATATAACTACATGCCTTAAATTATTTGAAAAATTTTAATTATGCTCTGAAACTAAAAAAAAAATCATAATTGAGTTTTTTTTTATATTTTATAATTGGATCTATGAAGTTTAAAATTTTAGAACAAATTATTATATTTATGACTGTTTCAAGCCGTCATAATTACAAAAAATGTAGAAAATTAAAGATTCAATTATAACTTTTTCCTAGTTTTTTTACCAGCAAATATATATAAGTATTAATTATTAAAAATAGAGTGAAAAAAGAAGTACAAGGTGTACCCCTACCAGACCCAAAAAACAATTACAGAGTGCATAATATCAATTACATTACAGACACATGCTTCTAGCATGTGACTTACAACCCAAACCTTTGAAACTCATGATACCAAAAATACAGATCTTCTCCACATATTAAACAACCCCAAGGCAAGAATAAGGATTCAATAACAATGAAGAGAGAGGATATACAAACTTGACAGACTCCATGATCTTAGACAAAAGTGAAATTCTTCCCCTAAAAAATCTTTTTTATTACTCTTCACACCGACGACCACACCACACCAACCATAACAATTGCCCGCCCTTTTCATATCTACTGATGAACCCCACACAGGACCCATAAATTGTCGAAAATGGCCTATAACATCATTATGCATAACAGTAATAAAACCAAACCATTTAACACATTCTTGCCACACCTGAGAGAACACTTTACATTCCACAAACAAATGTTTTGTAGATTCCTCTTCTCTTTAATTAGTTGACGCCCTACACACCACACGTAATCCACATCTACTATACCTCTTCAACTAAGATTCTGTTTTGTAGGGATCCTATCCTGCAGTATTTTCCAAACAAACATAACCGCCTTCAAAGGTAGTATACCATTTTATTCCAAATTTTACCCAATCGAAAATCTTCCATACTAACCGCTTCATACACTGGTTCAATATAAATCCACCATATATATATCCATCGTATAAATCCACCAGAACCTTGTACCACAAAAGATTCTTTTCCACTAACATGCCACCTCCATTTTCCTATAAAGGCCATATTAAACATCTTCAAATTCTTTACTCTTAAACCTCCAACACTTCGATCCTTGAAAGCTATATTCGAATCCACCCAATGAACTTTCCTAATGTCTGAATCACCATCCCATAAAAACAATTTTTTTTCTAGTTTAGGAGTCTATAATTAAAAAATTTCAAAAAGTTGAGAAACCTAGTGATGTATTAAATCTTAAAAAGTTTCCAAGCTTTGTAATATTTTGTGATTAGAATATCATTCGAGAGGGGTGCATACATGCATGCATGTATCTAAGAATGAATGAGAGGGAGACAAATTAACTTACCCCATAAGAATTGGGCTTTCGCAACGGCCTTGACACCACCAATCGCAAAAGTGGTGGTAAAAAACGCAACCATTGTAGCAATAACCGTAGCAATCTTGTTCGACCTGGGTTAAGTCAATCGCCTCCACACCAACACCCACCATAAGGCACACCAACAACAACAATGCAACGTATTTGTTTCCCATTTTTCTTCTCTTATGCTGTTGTTGCTGTTGGTGGCTAATTCATTTTTTCCCCCTTCCCTGCCCTTACTTTTGGAACAATGATAGGTATATATAGCTATGATCGAAAAAATGGTTCATTCATGGCCACCAATAATGTAACGCTTTCGTTGCTATAAAAAATCACGGGAGGATTGGAAATTGACTAATTATTTAAAAATAGGATTTGTTGGTTTTCTTTATCTTCTTAATCTTGACCGCAGTCTAGGAGAGATATAAAAGTAGGGGGCACGAGGAAAGACAGGTCATGAAGATGATTAGAGGGAGGAAAAAATTATTCTTCACATAGTTGAAAAGTTAGTTACTAGTTAAAATTTGTGATCGTTAAAAGCGGAAAAGTAAAAGTGTTTAATATAAAATAACATAAATTGTATATTTGTATGCATCATATATTTATATTTTTTATTTTATGAATATTTTTTTTGAATAATTTTAATTTTAATTAATTTGAACTTTTATAGTTTTATTAAAATATCAATTATTTTAATTACAATTTTAATTTTAATTATTATATATCATTATACTATTAATCTTATTTATATCTTTAAAGAAATCTCAATTGAGTTTTAAATAAAATAAAAATAACATACTTAAATTGAAGTCATATTTTCATTGTATTGATTGATATAGTTATAGTTTCATGTTTTTAACTGCCATTGCGTATAAGTATTACAATATCAATCGATTATCAACATTTTAAAATATAAATGCTAAAATAATGAATTAAATATATGATTTAAATAGTGTAATGGTTTAAATAAATAGCTAGTACAATATGAAAAAATATTAAATAATAACAATAAGGAATAATAAAACTGTTATAAAAATGATCAAAGTTAAAATTGATAACTATTCGATGGATAAAAAGAAAATCAAATATAAGAAATTATATGGTAATTATGTAATTTTGTAATTTCAATTGTGTAAAGAAAAATCTATGTTTATATGGTGAGAGAGTACATGGTTTAGAAATGACAAAAAAAAAAAAATCAAAATAGAGTTTGAATTTATGACCCATGATTAACATGAGAGAGCTACTAAGATAATTAGCTCATTTAACATATGCATAATAGATATATTATGGGTTCTTGTAAAAAAAAAAAAAGATACATCATGAGTTAATTAAGTATAGTTCTTTAATTTTTTCGTATTTTAATTTTTAGTCCCCCTAATTTTTTGTTCATTTTTAGTATCTTGCTTGTTTTATTTCTCAAAACTAGTCTGAAATATAAAATAAAAGAGGGATTAAAAATGGATAAAATAAAGATCAAAATAATACACTTTTAGTCATTTATATTTTTTTATATTTACGTTGGTCTCTTGTTTTAAAAAAAAATAATTTTAGGACTTTATTTTTTTAAAATGAGTTAAAATTGTACATGAAAAGTATAGAACACCTAATATTCGAACTAAAAATGGTCACAAATAATAAAAATTACATAAAAAGTGAAATCAATAAGCAACGGAAAATTGAACAATTTAATATCATTCTTTTTTGATTGCTTATGAGACTTATTTTTTATACAATTTTTACTATGTTATAATCATTGTATAAAGATTAGTTGGATGTCATAGTTTATATATATATAAGGGAATTAATTTATAATGAGACAAGTTTTCAATTGGGAGGGGCTGGACTTTGGTACCCAATGAATGTTTGAAGATGATGAGATAAATAGCACATATGATCACAATGGTAGAACTAGGGGGAACTGGACGAATTGAAGCAATAACATTTGGGAGGAGGGATGGATTTATGGATGATTGTTATGAAAGAGGGTCAAGGTGCTCACTTAGGTCAATGGGAGTAGTTTTGGTCTGCTATAAGGGCTTCGTGTGCTGCTTTTTTCTAATATAAACGGCACCTTGGGTTTGTTTTGTTTAATTTAGCAGCAAGTGACCAGTCTAGCAGGGAAGGATTATGGTACATTTATTGGGTATGTTGGGTCCGTTTAAGTCCATGTGGGATATATATATATATATATATATATATATATATATATATATATATATATATATGGAAGGTCACTATTTATCTTTTTAACACAACGGTCTTTTATGATCTATAATATATTATCCTTTGGCTTTCCAAACAAATAATGAGACAAGTTTTCACGTGTCAAATATAATTAATAAAAAAATGGTCTATTCGTGTCCCAAATTCAAAAATAATTATTATCACTCTAAGAATATAAATGACTAAATTATTATTTTTTAAAATAGACCAAACTGAACGTAAGAAAAAAAATATAATTAACAGACGAAAAGTGTATTTTAAACTTTTAAAAACATACAAAGAACTTGTGTGGGTTTAATGATTACTGTACCATTAATTCATAATCAAATTTAATAGTCAATTATTTACACTTCCCACCCTCATATAAAATCTCTCTCTCTCTCTCTCTCTCTCTCTCTCTCTCTCTCTCTATATATATATATATATATATATATAATCACTCTCGTATAAAAATGTGAGTGTATTGTGTATATATAATGTGTGTGTGTATTTTCTCTTTTTGTATATAACTTTTTATCCGTTGGAATCGAGTTAGGTATAATGGTTTACTCTTTATATATAACTTTTGAAATTTAACAAAAAAAGAAAAACAAACGGTGTAATTGCTCAAAAAAGGAACAAGAGAATCAAGAATATTGATAATATTTTGATGGTATTATTATTATGATAGTTAATAACAAGCACGGGAAAGGAGGATAAGGACGTGTATAGAATGCATGTCCTTGTTCATGAGAAAGCCCCGTATTAAAAAACTTGAGTTAAGTGCATTTTGCCAACTGTGCTTCGCCTCTTCTTTCATCATTTATTGTTGAATCTTCCTTGATGATGTTAGTCCTTGTTCTTTTACCATTTGTGGTTGTACCGTTTCAGTTTCTGCATCAGAGTAATAGTGAGATATTTTAAAAATACAAAGTCAAGAAATAATAAATGTTGATAAAATTATATATACAAAGATATAAACATAATCAATCCATTCTATCTATATAAATTAGAATAATTATCTTAAATGGGAACATTTTATTTGCTTATTTATTATAATTTTTATATAAAATAAATATTTATATTGCACATTACACAACTAAGATACTAGTTAATAAGAATATTAAGTAAATAAAACAACAATGTGATCAATACACTATGTTATGTTATCCATCTTTATTCCAAATTTATCATTCCAATTTGACTTTTTTTTAAAAAAAAAATCGTCATCTATAATAATTCCTTTTTTCTTTAACAATTTTATTATATGACAATGAAATCTAAACCCTAAAATGAAGATTAAATTTTAATATTCAATATGATTTTATTATTAAAATAATTCATGTTTTATAATAGTTTCTTACTCGAATATTCCACTGGGAGACGTGCATAAAAAATCGCATGTATATGGAAATAAATAAATTAACTTACTCTTATCTGGTCCTATGAGTGCACATTTGAGACCACATTTCAATATTGCACACCAACTGTTAAAGTCACTATTGCATTCTTTATCGATGCAAATACTTCCGCAGGTGACTTTTTTTGGTCTGCTGGCATTAGCACTTCCAGCGATAAGGAACACCACCAACAACAACGCAAGGTATTTGTTTGCTGCCATTTCAGTTTGCTCCTTTATTTTCTTCTGCTGTTGTTGGTGGTTAGTTTGTCTTCTCCTCGTTCCCTGACCTTAGTTTTGGAAGATAGATAGGTATATATAGCTACATAAATGGTTCATGAGCCACAAATAGGGTCATGGTTTATTGATAAAATTCGGAATTCTTGTTAGTTCCCAATTCCTAATTTTAGCCTAAGAAATTGGAAATTGACTAATTAATCATCTAAAAAGGTAGTTTTCTTCCACCTTTCCTGATTCAAGGCTAATCTGGCAGTGTAATGAAGTTGTCACGTGTCAAAGTGAGAGACTATATATGTTGTAAACCTAACTTGGTGAAAAAAGCATAATCTTTTGCCCCTTTTTAGCAACATAATAGTTCATGAACAATAAACAATGTCATCTTTGTTGCTAAAATTTGAGGTTCTTATTAGTTTTTAGTATCCTAATTTTAACATAAGAAATTCTAAGTTAATTAACCTATTAATTTATCTAATTATTATATAAAAAAATAAGGTTTTTCATACAGCCAACTACAAATTAAACAACGTATTTGTTTGCCAGCTCGTGATGACAATTTTGTCATTCTTTTGTATCCTTCCCATCTATAGATACAGAACATTCATTGGGCTACGTACATCTATATATTCACTTTTTACTCCACAAAAAGAATTCAATATTTATAGTTTTACAAAAGAATTGTGATTTGTGGTGGTCCGAAATATAATTTTTGGAAGCTAAAAACTCCTACAAATATTTTTTTGGCGTATACAAGCACTAAAAACAACCTTTAGCGAATATCGGTTGACTGCTAGTATTCTTGCAAGAAAATAATAAACCAACACCTGTGGTTGATTCAGCCCAAAAATGCATTCTTACTCTTTTTAAACTTGGAATTAACTATAAAAAAATTACTAGCACTAAAATGATCAGCTAGTACAATCAAGTTAATGCTAGAAAAGAGTGTATATTTGTACTTTTTTCATAAGAAAAAGTTGTTTCATGACAGCCAATAATTGTCTACAAAATATTTTTTGATAACATTTTGCAACTTAATATTATATTTTTTTCCATAGATTTCATCTAAAATATTATCTTTTGAATTCAACTTTTAAATACTTTTAAGTAATATTATTCAAGCTCAGAGAAGTTTCATCAGCCATGGATACAAGTGTTGGAGGAAGAAGAAGAAGAAACTTCCAGAGAAAGCTAAGAGAATAAAGGCACGTTTATTATTGGAATGAAAAAAATGAATTACAGAAAAGATTACTTAGCTGAGTATTTATAGACAGTTACGTAGTTACAAAGATAACAAACTTTGAAACTAACTTCTGCAACTATGGTTATAGCACAACTCAGCTAAACTAACCTCTCAAGCTAACTCTTTAACTATAGTAAGTTGACAAAATATATTGACTATTATACTGACTAAGAGCCCCCCTTAAGCTAGGAATGGATGTTAGACATTCCTAGCTTGGAATACAAGAACTGGAAAGCACTAGACAGCAAGGCTTTGGTGTAGATATCAGCAAGTTGATTTGCAGAGGAAATTGGAAGCAACTTCACAAGACCACTCAAGACCTTTTCTCGAACAAGATGACAGTCAATCTCAATATGCTTTGTTCTCTCATGAAAGACAGGATTAGCAGCAATGTGGAGGGCAGATTTGTTATCACAGTAAAGGGTAGCAGGCTATTGGAAGGAAACTTGGAAAGCTTGGAGTAAAAAAGTGAGCCATTGCACCTCACAAGCTGCACTGGCTAATGCTCTATATTCAGCCTCTGATGAACTTCTAGAGACAGTTACTTGCTTCTTGAATTTCCATGAAATCAATGAATCGCCAAGGTATATGGCATAACCAGTAATAGACCTTCTAGTATCAAGGCAACCAGCCCAATCCGAATCACTAAAACCTTTCAAATGGACAGCACTGCTGGCAGGTAGAAAAATTCCTACACCTGGAGACCCCTTGATGTATCTAAGTATTCTTGAGGCAGCTTGTTAATGAGCTGAAGTTGGAGCAGCAACAAATTGGCCCAAATGTTGCACAACGTATGTAATATCAGGTCTAGTATTAGTTAAGTAAATCAATCTCCCAATCAATCTCCTATAAGAAGATGCATCCTCAGCTGAAAGAAAAGACCCTGAATTTTTGTGTAATCTAGTAGTGTAATTCGAAGGAGTAGAGACAGGTTTGGAACCAAGCATTCCACTATCAATAAGAATGTCTAGAGCATATTTTCTTTGACAAATATTAATACCAGCAGAAGTTCTGGCCACCTCAAAGCCAAGAAAGAATTTTAAATCCCCCAAATCCTTTATTCTGAAAGCATTGTCTAATAGGAAAGTAATGCTTTGTATTTCAGCTAAGTCATTACCAGCCAAAACAATATCATCCACATATATCAGCAAAGCAGTAATTGTCTTAAACCCAAGCTTAATGAATAAGGAATAATCAGAAGAGCATTGTTTGTATCCATGAGAAACCAGAAAAGAGGACAGCTTAGCATACCACGGCCTGCTAGCTTGTTTCAGCCCATACAAAGACCTTTGAAGCCGACAAAACTGTCCTGGTTTAGCATTTTGCATTCCTTCAGGAATCATCATATACACTTCCTCATTCAAATCACCATGTAAAAATGCATTGTTCAATCCAATTGCTTCAAATGCCACTGATTGATGGCAGTCAAAGCCAATAATAATTTGACAGTGGTCAATTTAGCCACAGGGGAAAAGGTGTCCAAATAATCTTGTCCCTCTATTTGAGTAAAGCCTTTAGCCACTAATCTGGCTTTATACCTTTCTATGGACCCATCTTATCTGTGCTTGATTTTATAGACCCATCTGCACCCAATGGCTGTCTTGTGACTAGGAAGATCAGTAAGAGTCCAGGTATGATTAAGTTCTAAAGCCTCAATCTCTTTTCTCATGGCTTGAACCCAATTAGGATCCTTAGAAGCTTGACTATATATCTGAGGTTCAGTTTGTTGAGTAACAGATAAAATGGCACTATAATAAGAAGAAGACAAGCTTTTATACGAGAGAACAGAGCTAATGGGATAGAGGCTATTACCTGCAGAATGACTGGCAACAGTTGATGAAGGATATGTGATATGGAAGTCTTTAAATTTGCTGGCCTGTGAACTTGTCTCAAGGATCTTCTAAGAATCTGAGTATTATTGTTTGAGGTAAAAGACTCATCTAGATGATGATTACTTTGTGACTCAGAATGAGAATCAGTGGAAGAACCATCAATATCAAATGATGAAGAAGTTGGTACAGGCAAAACAGTGACAGGATCAATATCATCATTTCTAGCTGTAAAGGGAAAGCAATCCTCATAGAAGACAACATTTCTAGACACAGAAATAGCTCTAGTTTTAAGGTCTTGAGTTACATATCCTTTTGTATTAGGTTTGAAACCCAGAAAAACAGAAGTAGCAGCTCTAGGATCAAGCTTCTTTCTGTTAGAGGTCAAGGTACTGGAAAAACACAAACAACCAAAAACCCTCAAGGAATCAATATCATACTTGGTTCCATACAATTTTTCATATGGGGTCTTATTACCAAGAAAAAGGTGTAGCCATGCAATTAACAAGAACAACAGAGTGAATGAGAGCATAAGACCAAAAAATGGAAGGCAAATTAGACTGAAACAATAAGGACCTGGTTATGTTAAGTAAGTGTTGATGTTTCCTTTCAACTATTCCATTTTGCTGGGGAGTTTCAGCACAGGAAATTTGATGAATAATTCCTGTATCATGATAAAATTGCTTCATGATAAATTCTGACCCATTATCAGACCTAATGGTTTTAACTTTAGTATTGAATTGTCTTTCAACATGATTGACAAAATTCTGTAAATGGTATTGTGTTTCAGCTTTTTTTTTTGCGGCAGAAAAATCCAAACAAATCTTGTATGATCATCTACTATGGTTAGAAAATATTTGAAACCATTCATAGAAGTTACATGGCATGGTCCCCAAAGATCAATATGTATAAGAGCAAAAGCACAAGAAGCATAAGAATTACTATCAAGAAAAGGTAGCTTTTTTTGTTTTGAATAATGACATGTATCACATACAAAGTTTTTGTCTGAATTGAGAAGAGGATAGGACTGTTTTAACAACAACAACCTTTCAAAGGAAGGATGTCCAAGTCTAAAATTACATAAATCTATGGGAATTTTATTACATGTGAGTGTTGATATACTAGAATAAGCAAAATTTGTGATACGATTGGAACTAGACTCCTTGTTAAGGCTGAGAGGATGCACTTTGAGCCTATAAAGACCTCCTATCACATCAACTGTACCAATGATCTGTAGGTTCTGCATATCCTGTATGAAGCATTTGTCATTTACAATTAGGACAGAACCTCATCCGTCGCAGATCTGGACGTTTCTGAATATTCATCTATAATGACACTATTGATATCTATCTCTAAAATTGTGATGGCCTGTCTCTAATCAGAGACAAATATAATTCCATCTCTAAATATGCATATTTATTTTTACATGGCAATGCAAATTTACTGCAATACTTCTAATGCAGTGCAACACTGCACTTTATCAAAACAGAAACGTACAACGGTAAACAACTCCACATAATCCTGACTCCTCAAAAGCTCAACTATTGTTTTGCTGTAAACACAAAGTCAAGTTCACTGTAGAAAAAAGGCTTTAGGCTCTTTACTGGACAAAGAGAGCGTGGAATGCACTAGAGGAATAGAGATCACCATCAGCAACAGCATTAGGTTAATTTGGGAGAGGGAAAGTCAAGATCGAGAGCTAAAATTTTGGGAAAGGGAAATCTTTTACTTTTAATAATAACTATTATTATTATTACTATCATATCATTTTTTTCATAAATAAAAAATATCATGATTTCAAAAAAATATTGAATTCAAGTTAGAAATAAAGATATTGAAAATGATAAATTGAAAGAGATAAAAATCAGTCAGTTAAATTGATGTAAAAAATTGAAATATCTAATTAATATTCATTGAAAATTTAAAGGATATATAGATTATTAATTTTATTATTATTATAACATTGTTGTGAATTATTCATTAGCTTTAATAATGACTAATTTCTATCAATAAATTTAATTGATCACTTTTAATGAATGTTTAATTTTAATCATTTTTTTTCATCCACAATACTCAAATCTAGATATTACTTAAGAAAATCAAGTATAATTCTACTTGAACCAATGACATGTTGGTATATACATTATTAATTAATTAGAATTTAAAAAATTATATATTTAAAATGAATAAAAAACTTCAAATAATGTATGTACATTCTTATATAACAATAAAATATATTTTTAACTATTGATAATATTTTATTTAAATATTATCAATAAGAGACTTTGATATTATTTAAATAGTTAAAAGTTGATATTATAATATAAAATTTTGATATTACAAATAAAATATTTCGTCTCTAAGATGTTGGCTAGAATTAAGAAGGAAAAAACATGTAGAGACGAATTCAAAGATGGATGCATGATGTTGTCATGGACTTTTTCCTTCTCCAAAATCTGTCTCTAACAATAACTAGCCAATTTAGAGACGAAACTTCAGATGAAATAAACCAGCAACTGACCTATCTGTCTCTGAATACCGTCTCTGAGATACAAATTATTTGTTTCGTACCTGGGGTTATCAAATTTGTGTTAGAGATGGAAAATATTCTGTCTCTATATTCAGTCTTCATTTCAATTTTTTCTAGTACTCTTGGTCCCTAGAATGCCACTCGCGACCAAACTTAAAAGAGTCTTATTAAATAGATGTCTTTAAAATAATGATTAAGAAATTAAAATAAAAATCATAAAAAATATAAAAACACAATTTTGCACGTCTCAATAAAAATATTTCTCCTTTTAAATTTCTTAATCAATTTCTTAAAAATACTAGTTAACATTTATCAACTTAACAAATTATACAAAATAATGTTACTGATAGCATATTTGTTTCTTAAATATTTAATGAGTTTTGCTAACTTTACTTTAGTATGATTACCAAGAAACTGAATGGCGAATTAAATTTATCTTTTCCATACGATAACTTTAATTCAATCTTTGGAATTCACATACGAAAGAATATCCTTAAGATGAATCGCTGCCTTAGATAAATTTATAGCTAATTTATACTTTTTTTATTAGCTGAAAAATTAACTTAGCATTAATAATATTTAGTAAATAAATTTATTTTAATAGTTTATATTAGTATTTTCTATTTCAAATAGTAATTTTTAAGACGTTAACTTTATCTTTTAACTTCTTATATTATATTCATAAATGCATAAACTTTTTCTCCATAGACAGTTTTTAAGGCAACCATAGATAGATATTCCAAAAAGCTAAGGGGAAGAATGAGAATGATAATGATTTAAAGGTATTATAATATGATAACTTAAAAAAATTATGTAACCTTTTAGAAAGATTAAGTATACTTTTTGTTTACTTTTTATAATATATTCAATTTGATCACTTATCTTTTAAAAAATTTAATTTAGTTTTTAAATTTTTAAAATGAATCAAAATAGTCATTTCGCAACAATGATCATTTCCAATTTTGATTAATTCGATATATGAAACTTGTCTCATATATTTACGTACGTGAAAATTATAAAACTCAACTAGCATTTGAACAAAAAATGATCATAAATATAATGAAAATCATTTGAAAAGAAATCAATAAGCAATTGAAAAATTAAACAGATATCATAAATTTCTTTTATATTTTCTTGTGAAATAATTGTTTAGACAATTTTCATCATGTTTATAGATGTGTATGGTTGAAACAACAGCTGAATTTCATAAGTTTTTTATAAGTAAATATAAAAGACAAATTTCATGTATCAAATTAAAAAAGAAATGGATCAAAATCATGTCCTAAAATTGAAAATGATTATCATTTCAAAATAATCATTTTGACTCACTTTAAAATATAAATAACTATATTAAAAGAATTTAAGGATATAAAATCAAGATATAATAAAAATATATAAGAAACTACAATTGTCTTATAGAAAACACTCACATAACTTGTGTGTTATGATATTACCGCACCATTCTTAATAAAATTATTTACACTTCTCACTCTCGAAATTATATATATATATATATATATATATATATATATATATATATATATCCATACGGGTGGAAGCCAAGTTGGGAAAAGGGAATAAGACAGATAAAGCATAAATGAAAAGTAGAAAAACAAATACAAAATTTACATGATTATAAATTAATTCTCAAACACAATAAGTCATTAGGATAAAAATGAATGGACGAGAAGAAAAAAATTCAATTTCAAAATAAAAGCATGCAAGTGAAAAAAGAAAATTTTATTTCTTAAAAATAACATTAGAAGATTGCAACTCAGAATTTCTCCCACACACACATATATATATATATATATATATATATATATATATATATATGTGTGTGTGTGTTTCTATATGTATATATAACTTTTGAAAATTAAAAAAGAAAGAAAAATATAATGTAATTGCTCAAAAACAAGAAAACGAGAATCAATAACATGGATAGATAATATTTTAATGCTGTTATTATTACAATAGTTAATTACAAGCTAAGGAAAGGAGGTTAAGGACGTGCATAAAATGTACTTGTTTATGAGAAAGCCCTGATTTAAGTAGCTTCAGTAAGTACATTTTGCCAATTGTGCTTTGCCTCTTCTTTTTGGATGGAGTCTACGGTATGAGAGAGCAAAACGTCTCTCATACCATGCCATGCGTAAGTTATTTTGACTGTTGGATGTATTTTAATTTTTATCAAATAGTTATTATTTTTTAATTTTTATTTTTATTTTTTCTCTTTCTTTTATTATCTTCCCTTTCTACCCTTTTGCCTCTCTCTTCTCTCTCCATGTTTCGTGACCCACCATGCACCTTCCATCTTGTTGGAATACAAGTGTGAGTTAAAGTCCCACATCGAATAGAAATAAAAAGGTTAAACACCATATAAGTGAGGAGAAGATCCATAAATTTGAACTTTAAGATTTTGGGTTAAAGTGTAATGTCTAATCCACTTATATGGTTGGTATGGAATGCAAAATGGATCAAAGCAATTTGTTCTTGAGCACGGAACCCCTTTGATGGTTGCTGCAAATATATAACAGAGATGGGGTTTTGAATTAAAATTAATGGTTAATAATGCAAATGGGACATGAAAGAGAAGGACGGAGATGGAGATTCACCTGCATCATAGAGTGTTAGAGAGATGTTCTAAAATTACATAGTCAAGAAATAATAAATGTTTATAACATTATACATCGATTTTTTTTTTGAAAGGATATAAACATAATTAATACCTTCTATTCATATAAATTAAATTAGAATGACTATTTTGAATGAGAGCATTTTTATTTTTTATTTATTATAAATTTTAATTATATAAAACAAATATTTAATTTGTACATTAAATCAGCTAAAATACTAGTTATTTAATAAGAAATATTAGAGTAAATAAAACAACAGTGTCAATTTATATACTATGTTTGTGTTATCCATCTTCATTCAAAACTTATCATGCCAAATTTCAAACAATTCCTATTGCAATGATAATAATAGAGTGTCATCTATAATAATGCCTTTTTTTCTTTAATAGTTTTGGAAGATAGATGGGTATATATAGCTACGTAAATGGTTCATGAACCACAAACAAATATAGCTAGAAAAAATCGGGTATTATAATTTGTCCTAATTTTCTTTTGTTAAAATTAGGATTCTGATGTGTAACAAACAAGAACCCCAAATGACCACCTGTTTGCATGTGGTTCATGAACCATTTACGCAACTATATATAAACTTATCTATCTTGCAAAACTAACGACAGGGAAAAAGGATCGGAGGAAAATTAAACCACCAACAACAGCGGAAGAAAACAAAAGGAGCCAACCGAAATGGCAAACAAATACACTACGTTGTTGTTGGTGTTGTGCCTTGTAGTCATTGCAAGTGTTGATGCCATATCCGATGCCAAAAAGGGATGCATAAATGAATGTCAGGCTCATTCTTGCACGCTCCCATCGCTGTTGTGCTATAAATATTGTTGTTTTGTGTGCGTCACCGTCGACAGTAGAGAAACATCAGAGGGTGAGTTAATTTGTTTCCATATGATTTTTAAACGTCTCCTTAAGAAATATCCGAAAAGGTGGAAATATTATAAAGCCTTAATTATTTAAAACAGATAATCATCTTCAATATTAATTAAGAAATTCATTTTCATCCTATTTTTTCAACTTCAATTGGAATTGTTAAAAAATTGGCATGATAAATTTAAAATAAAAATAGTAACATTACAAATTATATATATTGACACCGTTGTACTATTTAATCTTCAGTATTTATTATTAATTTATTCTTCTTATATATCTATGTATAACTTTATAAACATATATTATTGTTTCTTGACTTTGTAATTTTGAAATATTTATGCTGCAGTTCATACTCTTGCTAATGGGGCAGCAAGGAAGATGCTACCGCAAATGATGAAAGATCCTACTGAGCCAAAGCAAGGCCATAAGGACTCAACACTTAGAGCATAATTAGTTGAATTGAGATGGAGGACAAGGGAATCGAAGGATTATGCGAAGCACGGTTGGCAGAATGCACTGAAGATCAAAATATATAAGGCTTTCTCAAGAACAAGGACAATATATTGTATTACTTACTATTTATACACATCCTTATCCTCCTTGCCCCTGCTTGTCATTGACTACCATAAGAATATCCATGTTTTTCTCATTTCTCTTGTTTATTTCTCAGCAGTTACATTTCTTTTCTTTTTTTTTATATTTCGAAAGGCTCTTGAGATAACCAAATAGAAAAGAGATTCAAATCACTAAAAAAAAGGAGAACTTGTGTCATCATCAATTCAAAATTAAATTAAGAAGATAATTATATCACAATTAATTCTATTACTATTAAAAAAATTATGTGTATTGTAATTAAGATGATTTGTATTATAATTAATTCAATATATAGTAATTAAAAAGGTCACTTTAATTTTATAATTAATAGCAATTTTTTTGAAAAATTTTAACAAAATGAAAATATGTTTCCCTGCAGCAACAAAAGGTGCAAAAAAATACACATAAAAATACATTTTTATTGTATACTTTTAAGAAAATTATCCTAAAAGTTAATAAGCTGATTATAAATAATAATTTATGATGCTTGAACCACGGTGTAAAATTGTTTTATAATATCAGTATATAATTTATTTTTAATGATTATTGTTTCAATTTTTTATTTAATATTTATAATATGTGGTCTCTATCCAAAAATAATAATTCCATAATCAATTTTTTATACCATATTAATTAATATAATATACTGAGAAACTTTTTTTTTCTATCTTAATGTAGTTTTATTTTTTTCATTAAACCTACATTTAGAAAAAAAAATTATAATTATAATACAAATCATCT